>JAHZMT010003815.1:0-19187 GCA_027743785.1 Sinhomidia bicolor
TTAAAACTTGACGGAATGACCATGTAATGAATATTATATTCATGTATGTGTTATGATATGAAAAACAGTAAGTTTGTACTGATATCCTATAGCACTTGAAATAAAACTCTATTCTATTCTATTCTATTCTATTCTTACAGGCCTGTATGATGATGATGATAATACACGCATTTAAAATACATTTATGAGACTTAAGTTGTGAAGCTGTGTTGTAAAATATAATGTGTTTATTTGACAGTCAAATTTGTAAAGCTGGGTTTTAGAGAATTTGTCCAAATAATAAAACGATGCAAAAGTTTTCACTCCCTCTCAAATTGCAAAAGACTACTACTGGTGGTGGAGACTGGTGGTGGAGACTGGTGACGCAAAGGGAATTTATATTTAAAAAAAATAATAATGATACAGTACAGTAGTAGTAACGTCATCATCCATCATCACGTTTACAGTTAAATATATGAGCGTTGAATGGAGAAATACATGGAAGAAAAACAAGCCATGTACGTACGTAAATATAGACTCTGCTTTTTATTCCAATGTTTCACTGTTGACTGTTGTGTATATAAAGCCAGAAAGGTTTTTCTTCTCTTTCTTTCCTCCTCCTTTCACATGATAATATATTCCTTCACCCAAGTCTTGCACAAACTTGCTGATAAATTTATTTTGCATATATTTAACAGCAAGGCAGGAATCAAAAGTAACTAAAGTGTCTGGAATAATTCATGCATAAAATCTAAAAAGCTGTCTGCCTGCCTGCGCCGTGGTGTGTGTATGTGTGTGTGTATATATGGTTGTGTTGTTAATAAAACTACACGAGGAAAAAAAATTTAACGCTTGGAATCAGACAGTGTTAGCTTGTAAACGAGTAGCAAAGTTTGTAAGAAACAGAACGGAAACTTGGTAAGCCTTTTTTTCTTACACACACAAGAGAAGTTTCAAACATAACAAAGCCTCTACTTTGTAATCTGCATGCAAAATGACTTTCTTCTCTCTCTCTCTCTGTTCATCTCCTCTCTGCAGTTTATAGTCGAGAAAGAGAAGACAAGCAAGAACAAGTGTTATTTTTACTGCAAGTTTTAAGAAACGTGCTGCTTTTCCCGTTCAACCTCCTTTTCCACTCCCTTTTATTACGCAGTCCCCATCCATCCTTTGCTACACGCCTACTCCTCCATTATAAGGTATATATATACCTACATCATTAGCATGTTGTCTTCCTCCTCCGCATACATTATTATTATAGAATGCTACTAGCAGGCAGCACCATATATACATTTTTTTGGACATTTAGTTTTACTGTATTTATGTTTTTATATCACTACCAACATCATCATCATCGTCGTCATCCTAAAGGAAAGTATATAACGTTCTTGTACAACATGAATGAATACATTTTGTGTTGTATCACGTACGTGGTAGGTAGGCATAATTCTTTGAACATTCTTTGTTTCTTGTGAGTTGCTTGTTCATTCTCTTCTCTCTCTCTCTCTCTCTCTCTTATTCGCATTCACTCATTCATGCCGACAGACAAAATGGTGAAAGAAGGAAAATTATGTTATACAGCTTTCAAGTACCTACATCATCATCATCGTCGCATCTTTCCAGTTTTTCCTTCTTTTCCATTTATTTATACATCATCATCATTCAAAAGGCAAAGCCTTGACTAGTTTATGTAAAGCTAGTTGGCTGGGGAAAACGTTGGTGAACAGAATTTTAAGCAAATTCTATTACTTGACATGAGTCAACATACACGAATCATAAATAACTTTTGTACGTGGTGATGATGGTGATGGTGGTGGTGGTCCTCTAGGCTTTATATATAGTCACCATCATGCAGTCAGTAGATTTTATAGAGTTTTGTTTTATTATCTTATTAGCAGTTTAGAATTTGACTGACACCAGAGAAATTTTTTTTAGATTCTTCTAGCTCTCTAGCATGACAGCTTTTATTGGATATGCAACGGAAAACAGAAAACTTTTTCGAGGGAATGCTTATAATAAATTCAGCAGATATTATTGTTATAACAGGCAAGCATGTAGAAAATCCATGTAGGAATTTAAAAAAAAAATGATGACAGCTCTATTTTTACTTTTATTGGATATGCAACGGAAAACAGAAAACTTTTTTCGAGGGAATGCTTATAATAAATTCAGCAGATATTATTGTTATAACAGGCAAGCATGTTGAAAATCCATGTAGGAATTTTTTTTAAAAAATGATGACAGCTCTATTTTTTCGTTGAAAAATATTTAAAACATTCGCTTACTTCAATTTTACTCAGCTTATTTACAATGGGAGTAGGTACATTTTGTTAGAATTCGTCATTTTCGTAAATAGAGAACGTGTGAGAATATGTAGAAAATATTTATGAATTTTTTGGAAACAAATTTCATTTCTACCTAAACCCCATGAAATACACTTTCCTTCTTGATATTTACAATTGCAACGAAGTATAGTAAAATTTTTTATATACTTTGTTTCATTTATTATGCTACTTAAATCTCATTATTGTGGGCATGCTTTCAGTTGGCAAACAACACATGCGAGAGTGTATATGAATTCATTTTCGAACACTTTTTACGTTACACACTGCACACACACGTACACAATGTAGAAAATATTTTTGATGTTGTTGATTCCATTCTCCTGAAAGAGTTGTGTTGTGATGATGTTTTTGAGTTGATGCTGCTCTGCTACTACTACTACTGCTTCCACTACTTTGCAAGAGAAAATTTGAATAATTCAATAATGCTACTGCCTTTTGGGACTCAATTATTTATGTTCCTTTTATTTTCAAAGAGTTGCAAATAGTGGAGGAAAATGAAATGATCATGATGCTACTATGCTTCTGATGATAATAATAATGATGATGAAACAGAGAGAGAGAGAGAGAGAAAGAGAAAAGAGAAAGCAAGACTGAAAAATATGAACACTTTTTGATGGCAGTTTTAATAGTTATATATATGCATATGCATACACAGTTCAAAAAATTTTCAGCTTGGAAGAAGAAGATGCTTGTAAAGCAGAAACATGTACAATGCCAGTGTTTAGAAACAAATTCATAAACCGATAAAGGCACACTTTCAAAACGATTTGAAACTGTCGATGAAAAAGGAATAGGTGGTCAGTTTAGCTAAAACATCAAGTTGAAGTAGAATATTTTGAAACTAAACAATTATTTGAACTAGAAATTCGTTAAAGTAGAATACATTTTAAGGCATATTACGTTACGAGCATCCAAATTACAGCGGTAGTATTTTGAGACATTTTAAAATTGCAAACGTAATTTTATATTATATCAGCTTAATTTATACACCAACTTCATGTGATCATCTCGCACTTGACTCAACTGACAATGGTGAATGGATGTAATGTGCAAACCATTATTGTCAAAAAATAATTTAATGCATTTATATTTGCCTACTTAAATCCATATCGGTACTAGCTCAATTATTTTATGAACAATCAAAACCAATAATGTTATTCAACGCAATAATAAAATAATAACGAACGCTGTTTTGATTTAGGACCATGATTTGCAATATTTTTTTTTTACCATTTTATAACAATAAAGCAGCTAACACAGCTCCATAATAATAATAATAAATTTTTTTTCTGTTTTGAAGAGGACGACATTCTTGAAAAAGCCTGTGCAACGCAATGCACTTAACATCAATCTGACAGACGAGCAACGACGTTGACGTAATAAATAGCATGAATACAAATACACAACGATCAACACAGTCAACACAAGAGAAACACTGCTACACAACAATAATATATTTACCCACACAAAAAATAGCTAGAACTGCTGCTGCTGCTGCTTGCTGACAAAAAAAATAAGCGAACTACACTACTCTTCTCTGGTGAGTTGTATAAGCAAACGAAGAAGAAGAAGAACGCCCACAAAGTAGTTTTTCAATAGCAAAGGGTTGTTCTGCAAAATAGAGAAAAAATATTTTGGAAATGTTGACGCTTTTTTCACAGTGAATGGGACAAGTCAAGTGATGACTTTATTTGTTGCATGACTGGCTTTACATAATAATAACACCGCATAATAATCATCATCGTCGTCGTCATCATTCAGTATAGAAATAAAAAATGCCTCCTGCTTACTACTAACTACTCTTGTTATAATATACTACTATCCTTAGATACATTTTTGTAAAAAAAAAAAAAAATTTATATAATATTCCTATACACTATTTTCTTTACTTTTTATTTATTGCACCGTAATAATAACAATATATGGCAATACGATTATTTATACATTTTAGACGTATATGCGAACATGGTGTAACTACAGATAGAGTTGAGTTGGTTGGTTGGTCCTGCTATATATGTATATGGTATGATGTTGCCTTTCCTCTCTCTGGGCTCCCGTTTTTCGAGTGCTTTTATTCTGCACTGACGCCTCCTGAGGTGTGAACTACATTGAAAATATTTGATCTATTCAATAAAAGTATTTCCATCTCGATGCTCCCTGCATGACTAAAAAGGTATAAGTTGTGTAAATTCAAGCAGCAGTCGCTCATCCCATCATCATCACTTATTCCAACAAATCTATAAAGATATTCATACATTCCTGTCCTCTCTCTCTGGTGCTTGCCTGCTGCTCTACTGCCTGTCGATTCTAAAAACTGACAATGTGGCGATGATCCTTCTAGTTTGGTAGCGGTATATAGCATCATGTATATATACATGCATTTATTTTTTTATTTGTACGTTCTTCTCGATGAGTTGATAAATGGCATCGGCATCACCACCACCATCATCATCCTCCATGTGCACATTTATTCCACTCCGTTTACGGTGTGTGAAATGTTACCAGCAACTGAACAAACTGATCCCTTGAAAATGTTGGTTGGTTGGTTGGTATTATTTGGTATGTATGCATGTATGTATAATATTTGTAAATCTTTGGTTTAAAACCACTCGACCGTTTTTATGCTTTGATTTCCGTTGTTGCTGCATCCACCATAGAAAACAGTATACATACTTGGATAACAATTGGTGTGTGTATTTATGTGTTGTATGAAACAGGACAAAGCTCAACTATTTTTCTTGACACGGGCATCGAGACAATTGAATGCGGCAATTTTAGTGGAAAATTGATAATTACCGATTGATGATCGTGTGATGATCATAATACGAAAATGATTGTATTCACACTTTTGCAATGGTCAACAACGATACGAATTTATTTACAATTTCAGCAGTTACACATTTCTTTTTGTGGGTCTTGTTGGGTCTTTGTTTTAGAGAAAGAATAATGGTAAATGTTAAATAAATGAAGAAAAGTACGTTAAATTTTTTTGTTCACGATGTTTTGGTCGGAAAACAGAAAATCATAACATTACGCAACAAAAACCCTCTCTCATCACAAAAGATACACAATGCCCACATTGTACAACATTTTTGAAATTATCTAAAGTTTTGCAACAAATTTCTTATATTTATTTTACTTTGGTAGATAAAAATTGCTGCTTCGTCCGCAGTAAAACTGATTATTATCGTGGGCATTGTCCCACTCTGTCAACATTTTAAAGCCAAAGCATTATTTTCCTTTATTTTTTGAACAAGGATTTACGCGTGTAAGAACATTATTGTCAAGTTGTTTGTTATGACCTTTTTGTTTGCACTTCCTTTCTGATGCAAGTTATTGGGAATCAGCTTAACCTTTGGCTTAACAATGTACACAACAACTCAGGTGTCAGGAAATCGCATTAATTCCTTGAGTAAACAGAAGAAAAATAAGAGGATTTTGTCACTTTCAAGTGGCTTATTTATTATTATTTTTGGTTAATGCGCGAGGACACATTCAGGCTGTTTATATGTTCATTGTTCAAGGTGGTACTTCCAAAATAAAAGTTAAATTAATCTCATTTTCTTACTCGTTGGAATTTTTCTACCTTTGACACGTAAATATGATTAGTAAGCATGGACATGCATTCCTTAGATTATAAATATGTAATACAATTTAGCGTTAAAATAAAGTAGAGATGAGCTCTTTCCTATAATGAGATTTTATACAGGTAAGACAAGATCATATAAGCAAACACTTAAATAAATGGGATCTGATGCATCAAAACAAATTATCTTTATAAAAGCAACGCATATTTGGTATTTAAACTATGTGCATACCTACGTCATA
This sequence comes from Sinhomidia bicolor, assembly GCA_027743785.1. Taxonomy (NCBI): domain Eukaryota; kingdom Metazoa; phylum Arthropoda; class Collembola; order Entomobryomorpha; family Entomobryidae; genus Sinhomidia; species Sinhomidia bicolor. The sequence continues at coordinate 6,150 of JAHZMT010003815.1, forward strand.
TTTCATTTTTCAAACAAGATTAAGTTGCTCCAAAGCAGAAAAATTGATAAAAGTTTACACGCCAGAAATGAGCAAGAACACGCTTACAAGCTTTTCAAAAAAAATTTTTTATTTTTCAATATTTCAATAATATTTTGATTGTGTGCACACAAGTGCACTTCAAATTATTTTTATTGACTGTCAAAAAGTCGTCAATTAAGGGTGACACGCGGGTTAATCATCATCACAGTAATTTGCTACGACCTTTACCAACAAACTTGCTCTCACAAAAAAATAGATCATATCATTATGCCATGATGATTGAGTCATCATAATGTTTCCAACTGCTTCTACCACTTCCTGTTGCGTCCGTCCACCAACAAAAATAATACAACACTGGGTTGGATCTCTGCACGTCGAGGACAATCCCCCACTCATTATTTTCGCGGAAGAAGGTAAATGTTAGGAAACTTGATGATGAACTCCATGAAATCCGGATGCCGGACATCATTTTATATAACTAGAACGAACGAATGTTATAACAATTTGTGAAGACTAAAGTGGCACACAAAGTAGAGTACCTATATACTACTACTGATGATATCACAGCAGCTTGGAAATATATATTTTTTTATGCTCTGACACATGTCCTGCCACAGTTATACTACAACAGCTTTATTTTATTATTATTATTATTATTGTTAACAAAAGAAAGATAAGATTGTCTACTCGTGTCATCATTTTCCATGTCATCATCATATCGTGATGCCCGCTATACACACGTGAAAAATTGTAAGTAAACATATTTATAAAACATGTTTAGCGATGTTGCTCATGTTGTTTCTGATGTTAGCATTGAATGGGGATGAGTATGGTGGTGGGTGGTGGTAACAGTGCAGTAGTAGTAGTAGTTGTGGTGGTGGTGGGTACACAGAAAACGGGAAAAGCAGGAAACTGTTAGCTTCGGTTGAGAAAATCATCAGTGTACTTACTACAAAAAAAAATAACTCCGGAACAAAATAATTTTCTACTTTTAGGAAACGAACAAGAAGCAAAAAAAAACTTTGTGTCTGGCATGCCAACTTTCTCCATGAAGCTTTTAGCATGAGTTCATCTTTCAGTTGCCACTGCTAGCTAGTAGCTAGCTGGTAAATATATATTTTTGAGATTTGGTAAAAAAACGAGTCTTTTGTATCATCTCATCATCATCTAAAACACTACTACTACTACTACCACAAAAACGCTTTTTATATGTTGCTGCTGCTGCTGCTCTATTTGTTCAAAACTTATCTTTAGGGATAGGAAAATATAGGGTGGTACTTTACTAACTTTCTCATGACTCCATTACGACACTGGAACTTGTATTTTACTTTAACTGACAATAGACCTGCCATGCTGTAATTTCGTGTGTGTATGTGTGTATGTGTTGGCATTGGTATAAATAACAAAAACGAACAATAAACAGTCATGAAAGTTCTTATAAAATATTGTGAGTATACACAAATAGACATGCATGCATGCATGTATGTATGTATATGGAATATTATGCTGATGGAATACTCTTTTGACGTTGATCATGTAATGATAATGGTTTATATGATGTAATGATGAACGATCATCATCAGCAACAGCAACGAGGACAATAAGGGAGCACCCAAGTGTAAGCATTTAATTGAGAGCACCCCACCGTTACCTTGTAAAGAAAGACTCATTCATTTTGTTGTTAATGCTTCGCCACACTCATTCCAGTTTTGCTATTCAGCTCATATATTGGTGGCTTTTTTGTTGTTCTGATTGATCGTAGTTAGTAGTAATAATGAGTAGTATAGTGAGTAGTGTATGTACTACTGACAATTGAATTTCCAATTTTTACCTTTGAATCGAAAGGAAATCAATGTTACAATTGAAAGAAAAAGTATATAATGCTTTTTTTTTAGATTAAAACGTAAATGTTCTGAGAATGTAATATTATTTTACAAGTACATTTTAAATGCAAAGGTTAAAGGGTGTTTCTCAACTTGCCCCAAAAAATGAAAATCTTGGCCGAGCTTAGTAAAGCGGAGTGCTCGTTAGCATTTACATTTTTAAGGTAAATGCCAAGTAAATGCTTATTATTTTTAAAGAGTACTCGTTTAGATATTTATATAAAAATTTATTATTGAGTAGGAGCAGGGCATATACGAAATTCAATATTATTGCGACTTTTTATTAATTTGCAAGTAACGAGCATAAGAGGACACAGCGTGTGCTTATTAAGCTCTACTGGAGCTAAAAAGCAATTTGCTCCATTGTGCCCATTATGTGCTCAATTGCTTTGGATAGCAATCCTGTCTTTTAACCTGATTGTATTATTGTAAGGTTTTAAACGCGTTTACAGAGGCAGACAATACACACCCTGTCACAGGAGGGATGGTGCATGAGAGCGTTGTTGAGGTGTGAACTGAAAAATAAAAGACCATACCATACTACAAAGTCCACACACTACACACACACATTATATTATTATTATGCATCTTATTGTTGGGCTCATTTCAAAAGAATGAAATGAATGAGAGCCTCAACACTCTTTTCTTTCCAAAGTGGAATGGTTGGCTGTTGTGTGTGTGTGTGTATGTGTTGCTGTTGAAAACAAACCAGCCGGAATAAATCAAAGCATATGGGTCTCCTCTCCAGTAGTAGAGGCAATTCAACAACAGCAAACCTTATTGTGAATAATAGTGCATGTGGACAAAATATATTATATTTAGTGAAAAAAATGCAAGTGTTATAAAAGTAGTTTTATATTTTCCGCTTACTAATAATAATTTATTATGCAATGTTTTGGCTTTAATCGACGTTTGACCATCATTTTGAGGCCCATATATAGAGTATAAAAGATACTTTATATATGAAATAATAATAATAATAATTCAGAAAAATTATACTCAAAAAATGTATTTCGTATTCAACATAATATTCCGTATTTCTCCCGCATTCAGTTTCCCTTTTCAAACGAAACATGTATACAAGCGAACAGACTGAATTATTATTACGGTGGAATATTGTTTTAGGAAAAAGAAATGAATTGAATTGTAATGCCAAATTGAAGCCGATTACATGGATCATAGCTTCATAAATATCCTCTTCACAAAGCTTGACATTTGTAAGGGGAAGTTCCACGCAGCATGGGTTCATTTAGCAGACAAAATCAAGAGACAATTGAGTTGAAAGAGCAAATGGTAGACTTACCAATAAAAAAATCAGATTGAGGTCTAGATTTAGAAAGAAACGAAGAAAAATGTATCATCATCATCATCACAAGAAAAAAAAAGAATCATTGCATTTTATTTTGTAATTCAAAGCTTTGCAAGAGCTCTTGAACGAAATTGAAAAAAGGCTGTTGTGTGTACTGCTGCTGCTGCTGCACACACAGTTGTTACAGTTAGCCAGCCAATAAAACCAATATTTCTTCGTATTTCCGTAAATAATTGACAAATGCTAGAAAGCTTTTGTGCTTTCTGAAGCGAATATCTTCTTCAAAAACAAAATCCAATTTGTACGAGTGTTCTTGAATTTTTTTTACGAAGAATCAAAATTTCTGAGAAAAATCTAAAAATAAAGATACAATGCCAAACTCAATTGATACCAGTATTATTATTATTATTATTATTACAACTGTATATTATCCGATTTCGACTTCCGGTCACGTTGTGGTGGTTGAGCTGTCTAAAAAAATATTGAATGGACCAGATTGTAATTTTACATGATATCATCATCATCATCTCACACACCACGGCTAAATCAAAGGGTCCGACATTTCGGAGGAATGTATAAAGCAATGTACCATGTACTTATTAGAGACGATGAGATGAATAATAATGATTACGCCATCGTCATTCATAGTGGATACAGTGTCCTTCAGAAATATTTCAAACAAACGGTTTCGGTTTTTGTTATCAAATTGTAATGTAGGTAGTGTAATAATAGATATAATCAAATACAATTTAGATGGCTGAAATAATATTAGTTTTTGAATGATGATGCTGCTGCTGCTGCTGTTGCTGCGCTGCAGTTTATTGTTGGATAGCCCTTTTGTGTTGAATAAAGTTACAGAAAATTTATGGCGGCAGAGCTGATTCCTTCCTTCACAGGCACATCTTCATCATAGAATAATATATTCACATTATAGAAAAATAATAGCACGATTGAAACTTTATTATGATATTATTTTTATTAACGCTATCGAATAAACATTTCGAGCAACGTTATATATTGTATGTAAGTGGGTGTGCGCTTAAATGCAAAAAACACAGGTAAACTACTGTACTACTCATTTTAGTAGTGACGTAGGTATTCATAGTACTCTAATAATGTGACCTACAACAATAGGTGACTTAATGTGTTCGTAGCTCTTATATACCTAAGCAATGAAACCAACTAAATGCATTTATTTAAATATATCCTTGTTATCAGCAAAATCATTGTAGTTCCTAGAATGTTGTTCTTTTACAGTTGCATCTTGCTCCATTTGGTGCTAATTCTAAAACATATCAAGATGCAAATATTTTAAGTGCTGTAATAAAATTGAAAGTTTTAAAAAGATAATTGATTCTAAGAAAAATGATATGGCTAGTGCGAACATGTTAATTTACAGGCCCCCATTTTATATTCATATGCATCATGTAAATAAATAATGTTATAATTTTTGAAAGCACGACGCAAGACGCAATGATGATATCATAAACTTTAATTTTCAAAATTATGTTGTGTAATCTTCAATCAAGTTGTTTCCCGGAATTTGCTCTAAATTTAATGTAAAAATTCAAAATTGAAAAAATTGAAAGGTATTACTTATATAACATTGTGTTGCGTCCTTGCTCCCAAAGTAGTTTAAAATGAGACCTGTTATATGCTTGTGACTCATCAAGATAAATGCAAAGACAAGTAAATGCTTATTTTTAAAATGCACCATGACTTTTATGCTGTAATTATTGATGATAACGGTGAATTTAATTTGTTAGTGCGCAATGTCAGTGTGTCATGATGACATAAAAGACATTGTCTTTTAGTGTTCAGTTTATTAACTTGTAATTGATTTGTTAAAAGCTATTTTTATTTTACTACATAATATGATATCCTCTATTTTTATGAATAATGATTTTCCATTCCTTACAGACATGTTTTTTAAATGAACAAAACGATAGGTTGGGGTAATAAATAATAATAATTAATTATATGGCTAAAATCTTTGTTAAATTCATATCATTACATAACGTTTCTTTTTTTATTTTTTGCCGTTTAAAAATATCAATAACATGAGAATAAAGAGAGTGAGAAGCTGATTGGATAATGTAAATTTATTTTAACATTTTAAAATTAGTTTTGAAGTCATCACATATGAATCACTGGAACTATGTAGACTCGACAAATATTACGTAGGTATTTTAATACTGCATTGTTTCTAGACTGTTAACAGAGTATACACGCGTACACTTATCGCATAATAATAATAGTAATTAATAACTTATGGCTGAGGTCGCTTCATTGCTGCCGCGTTCATTGTAAGTTCCCTGTACTTTGACGAAAATAGCATGAGTGACGCCAGGGAGGGATTTCCCTGGAGAAATTGAGGCCCGCCTGGTATGCCAAAAGGAAACGCGACAGCAGGAGGAGGACCTTGACTTCCACCGACTTGGTGGGGATTATGATGATTCTGTTGACTTTGTTGTTGCTGTTGCTGCTGAGCTAAATGATGATGTGCTTGAAGAAGTTCCAACGGTGGCAAACCTCCAGCCGCAGCGGCAGCAGCATGACTCAGGAGATTTTGCTGGCTCAGCATTGGCAAATTGGACAGGTGCATATTATGATTTTGTGCGGATGGAATTCCCGTAGATGAGCTGACATTTTCATTGTCCACATTGCTACTACTTTCACCATTCCCGTTATTTGCATCGCCAGCACTGTTGTTGTTGTTGCTGCTGCTGTTTGATGAAAGTCGATCACCTCTGCTTAGTGCATTGTGATGATGAGCATGGTGATGATGCTGATGATGATGATGACTACTGAAACCGGATCTGTTGCTCATGCTGTGTGCTAAGCTGTAGTTGATTGACTTGCAAGAGGACTCCTCCTCGTCTGCACTGAGCGTGTCACGATGCCCCATTCGATGCTGCAGCAGCCTTGGACTTTTATCTTTCTGCAGCAGCAGAGAGCTGCCGCTGGTTGTGTGTACTTGCGGTGGGCTTGCTTCTCTGGAGCTGTCACTATCCTGTGCGGCTTGATTGACTTTGTCGACATCATTACTCTCACCAGTTGCCACTTCATCATTGTCCTCGTGGCCAGAGTTGTACTTTCTTGACATGATATGATGGTGATGATTATGATGGTGCTGCTGCTGCTGCTTACTTACTCCGCCATCATCTGTAACCTCAATGCTTTCATCGTCATCGTCGGAAGAATCGTGTCTTGTGGCAAAGTCGACAGCTCTTTTGTAAGTTTTTGAACGCTTAAAAGCTCTCTCAGATCCAGGTGGAGGGCTTGGACTTGACAAGCTTTGGTCCCGGTCTTGCTCATCGCTTTTGTAAGAGTTTGGGGAAAGAGCACCTCCTGACGATTCCTTCTCTGGGGCAAGAAGAGACGCAACGTCAAATTGACGTTTTCTGTTGAATAATGTGGAGCTCATGGGATGATGATGAAAATTGGGCTCTTGTGGTGCTTTCCCTGACAGACTCGCTGCCGCTGCTGCACTCAGCCCGAATAGAGTTGCGGGGAGATCAAGTCCAGAATTTGCGGGACTTCCGGCAAGTGCCATAGGATTTCCCATTGCATGTGGTCCGCCTGGGTGAAATAGAGGATGATGAGGATGCTGCCAGACTGGGGGAGGAGATGCTGGTGGAGGACTTGGAGAGTCATCGTCGTCAACCGCAAGTCCCATGTGACGACGAACTTTTCTTTGTGCTTTGCGACGTCTAAAGTCACCTTTTGTGAAATCATCCACATTAGCTGGATGGATTGCCCAGTAATGTCCTGCAAAAAAAATGACAATATTTTTGCTCATTCTGCAATAATCACAGTATAAACACTATTGCGTATTTTCAAGTTATTCGCATTTAGTGAATTGAGATTTGAGATTATGAATGGAATGTTAGGCAAAAAAGTAAAAAATTATTACAGCTCTGCACAACCCCGCCAGTCTCGGATCAATTCTGCAGTAAGGACCGTAAAAGAGGGGAGCAAGTTCTGGTCGCAAGCCAGGAGGAATCTGTGGGATAAATGAACCCGGTGGGACACGCAACCTCTCTGCGGCCATAGCATACTGATAGAGTTGAGTAAGCCGATAATGTTCCAAAGCTGATGCAGTAGCAGGGGAAAGCAAGCCGCCTCCAGGAATCTGAACTGGCATTCCCGGAGGAGGCGGAGGATTTTGACCAACATTCATTGTTGGAGCTGATTGTGGCGGCGGTTGTGCTTGCTGTGCAGTTACTTGTTGTGGTGGTGGTGGCGGTGGTGCTGCTGTTGGGGGAGCTAGTTGCGCTAGATTTTGCTGGCCTATTGAAGAGGATCCGGAAACTGAAGGGAATGGATTTCGTACAGGAATTGGATTTCCAGGAGTTGATGACATTTTTTCAAAATTTAACCCCTAATATTGTACGTAAATTTTACACACCTTTAACAATCTATTGTTATTTGCTTTCCCATTTCAAAAGCGTTCTCTGATTGCTAGCAGTTTTTTAACAACACCTTGTTAATTAAAACACGTATGTATACCACACATGATACTAAAGATTTTCAAAGTTTATTTGTTGTTTTACCAATAAACTACACACGTATTTTGTCTGTAATTGAAAACAAACAAATACATAAATATTAGACACACACACACAAGACGAAACAAGGAGATCCCTGTGTTTATTTTCTCTTCGTCTCTCTGAGTGATGTGATGATGTCCAACCAAACGACAAATATCGTTTGCCAAAGATTCTCTCTGAGCAGCAGACCAGTCGACGAGTCTCACTACTCGTCTCTTGCAGAACAACAACAACAACAAAACAGAAGACATAACATGCTACTTATTCGCTCAGTTGCTTGTACTCCACCTCTTCTCTCTTTTTTTATCTCTCTCTCTCTCTCTCTTGCTCTCCGTGAAGAGTAAAGTTTATGATAAGCCAAAGGAAAATGTTATTTGTTATTTGAGTCTGTACACACACATCTCCATTATCTGTGCATGGTAATAGAAAGGTAATATGGGGAATAATAGACGAGAGGACCACGCATATTCTATTCTATTGTAAGTAAAGTAGATGTGGAGTATATATACACATTTTTAACAACAACAAAGCAGGCTGCCTACAAATACAGACATTATACAGTAGCAGCATATAGCATAGCAATATAGCAGCGCACTACAGCAATAACGTTACTGAAGATTGCTAGTTTGCTTTTACAACCCTATACTGCTGTGATGTATGTATACACACAAAGATCACCATTTGGGTTCCTTTTCATTGCATCATATAAATATCATCACCATCATCGTCCTCATCACTCACAACTGAGAACAGTGTGTGGAGCATTCTGTTGAACACAAACCCGACGACGACCCTCAGTGTGTGTGTGTGAGTAAAGTGAAGTGAATCCAGTGAAAAGGGACCCTTTATTATCGTATTACCCGTTTGCTTGTGTTGTAACAGCGTAGCAGTAAAGTACATGAAAACTTCATTATAACTCCATAATATTTATGCTGCTCTCTATAACACATCATCATCGTCGTCACTATCACTGCTCTGCTACTACTACTACGACAACATGGTATCATCATCACGGGGAGATGTTGAGTTTCATATAAAGGCGAAAACTCAATCTTGTTTTCAAGTGAGGAGGATCAGTTGTCAGAAGGCAGACGATGAATTTATATATGCTTTGCCAGACGATGATGTTACAGTGTTCTAGCTGCTGGAGAAAACAGTCATGATGATGACGATGAAGATGATGATGATGCCAGTGTAAAAGTACACAAGTATTCTTTTCTGAAAGAGAATGTTTTGTATACTGAATACATACAATGTCGACAAGTTGTTGGCTTGCGCCTTGGAAATTTTGTCAAAAAAATATTTGCCATCACTGGAAAAAGCTTGACTTGTTGTATATACAGACATTATGATAAAGCAGAAAAGAGTGTGTGTGGAGATACATAAATACACACGCTCATTTCTTCTCAATTTCCTTTGCTAGTTTCACACACAACAGAAAAATATATATATATAATAATACATAATTCAGTTGTGTACATATAAATCCAGAAAAGAAAGGGGCACGATTTTCTAAATACATCACATCAGCACACAAAGTTACTTGTTGGCTGGAGGAGAGCAGACAGAACAGCGAAAAAAATAGAGATACGTAGAATCTCTAGAAAATAAAGTACAAGACGACGCTGGTGTTGATGTGGTGAAGAAAGGAGAAAGGATGAAAAGAAAGAAAAAAAATAAATGTATCATGCTCTTAGCAGTTTTTCTTTTTGCAGAGAAAGAAAAATAAAAGTAACAACACTACCAAGAAAAAAAAATATTTTGCTTATATACATACCTATATACATACATACATACATACATGATTCAATACCATTTATATACTCAGCTTTCATTCGGCAACACAATAAAAGACTCTAGAGACCACTGCTGCTCAGCCAGGGTATGTAAACGTATTTTGCACGGCAAGCAAGCAAGGCTGTTGTTGATACGAAAACTTGAATTTCATTCGAAAAAAACCCAGTAGTGAGGATGATAAAGATAAAAAAAGAGAAATGCACATATCATCTTAAAGATGTACAAAAGTTACTCTTGTACCGTTGCTGATTATATTTTCCAAACTTACACGAACAAACGAACACATGCATCGCGTGAGATTTGGTCGTGTCTACTACTACTACCACCACCACCGTAGACTGCTTTTTTTCGCTAAGCTATACAGTATAAAGTTGATGACAGCTTATATCCAAAAAAAACATAAAGTAAGTATAATGTTATGTGTGTGTGTGTGTGTGTGCATGTTCCTACGATTAGATATAATACGACGGGTACAACAGCATAGTGTTGACCGAAGAAAAAAAAATAATATTTTGATACTCAAAGATACACGTTATACAATATATTAATAATAATCAAAGGAAAGCAAGCAAGCAAGATATGTGATACAACAACGAACTCGGCTTCTATTTTCTCTCTATATAAAAAAAATAACAAATTCAGTGCGAGTGGTTGTTGTTGGCGTGATGTTATAAAAAAATATAATTTGTCAGTATACAGTTATAAATATTATGAGAAGGTAGTTTTGTAGTGATTCAAGGGGAAAATAGTAAACGAGAGAGAGATGAATACAAAGGGATAAAAAAAGGGGGAAGACAGGAAAGCGAGAGAAATGTAAGCAGATAAAGTTTATAATATACAGAACGAGAGAGAGAGAGAGACTCAGCAGCAGACACAGACACAGAGAGAAGGAACGAGCGAGCAAAACTGTGAGTAAGCTTTGCTGAAAAGTGAAAAGGTTGGTTTCCTTCTCGTAATTCACCATTGGTCCAAACTACTAGGTCTTTCTCCGTCCTGTTCGAGGTCGTTCACGCCCAACCCTGCCGATGGGCAACCAACTAGTAACACCAACCAACCAAGCCAAGCAGGCAAGCAAGCAAGCAAAAAAAAATAATATGTATACACGACAATACGATGATGTATACACACACAAAAAAAAACATAACTGGCAGAGTTACAGAAAACATGAATGAATGAATGTGTTGTGTTAGTTGTGTTGCTTGTGCTTTTGCTTGGGATAATATTTGTTGTATGCTTATGAACACAACACACACATAACACATAACATCCAAAAAACATAACAGGCAGAGTTACAGAAAACATGAATGAATGAATGTGTTGTGTTAGTTGTGTTGCTTGTGCTTTTGCTTGGGATAATATTTGTTGTATGCTTATGAACACAACACACACATAACACAACATCCCAACAAAAATCTTGGCTTGTGTTGTGAGAATGTGTGAGAATTCCCATTATCTCCGTAGGCTATTTTCGTTTCTCCATTTTTTTCAACTTCTTTTTTTTCCTTGCTTGCTACATAGCTTGGGTTGTAGTGTTAGTAGTAGCAAATGTGAGGATGTTGATGGTGTATATTTACACCAGTTTTTTTCTCTCTTTCTTTCTTTTCTCTTGTTACTAGCAAATAGGTATGTTATTATGTACGTCATTGTCGCCAACTTTGTCTTATTTTTTTAGTGGGTATTATTTTGTGACGAGGACGTTTTTTCTTCTTGTTTGAGAATCCAGTAAAATTGAGTAAAATTGCCCTACATAAAAATACATATACAAATAAAAAGTATACCCGGTGCTTAATGCTAATGCTAATGAATTTTTAAGTGCCAATAATTATTATAAAAAATAATAATTTTCAAAACTTGATATCGTAATATAATTATTGTAGTTGTCCCCTAAATTATGTTGTATGAATAATTAAACATTATTGGATTAATGTTTTTTGACCTATTCCATGCTAGTACCATAAATAAAATTTCGTACAATGACAATGTTTGCATGTTCAGCAGTAGCAATGCAGTAGTAAACCCCGTGCAGATGTCAACCTTGTGAAATTATTATGAAGCAATAAAAATAAGTAATGACAAGGTGTGCCAAGTAAATATTTTGACAAGCACCCGTTCAGAAAAAAATAGCACCTATTTACTACCATTTATAATTCATTCATAATTTTATGCTTGGATTTTGCTATTTGTCTCCCTTCAATTCATTCATCTCTCTCTCTCTCAAGCAAAGCAAGAGGAGGTCATTATTATATTCCTCTCTTTTTTTTCTGCGTGCCCATTCATTTCGTATCAGTTTCGATTATCCGATATTTGTAAATATGTACAGGGTTTGCTTTGAATATTAACCGAAGTGGTGGTTATTGTTCACGGTAGTCTCTCTATTATCTACGGCAATAACAGCACAATACAAAAGTTTTGACACAACAATAATAGCGAGAGAGAGAGAGAGAGAGAAGAGTAAGTGGTCACAACAGACACAAGTACAGAGACGATCGACTACACGAGAGAACGATGAAGCCTTTGAGTACCAAAGAACAAAAGTGGAAATAAGAATATAAGGGAAAAAAGTGACAATTGTTCAATTGTCACTCAATTCTCCTGTCAAAAATTATTATTATTATTACTCTTTTGCTATATAGCTAACCATACTATTGTCATTCAGAAAATTTAGTTAAACAAATAAATAAAATGTTTAACCAACTGGTCCATCTGCTGCGCGTGAATTGCTCAAAATTCTCAGTAAATAAACGTAACAAAATAATATGTAGTTTTAAGCAATTTACTGCGATTATGCTTGCTACGCATACAACGACTCAACTCTAAAATAATAAATTAACAAACGCGCATTTTTGTCATTCAATGTAATAGAATTGAAATGAAATGAGTACACTTTTCAAAATAATATGCTTTTCCTAAGCACTGTGCATATAACAAAAACAACAACAAAGTGAGTCCAAATAGAGAGAACTAGTTTTGAAAAATGAAGAGAAGTTTATATAAAAAATAATATTTTTTTAAACCTATTCAATTTTTACTGAATAAAGTATTGCAATGATTATTTATTTTTTTAACACGTTAAATAGAAAGTAAAGGAATAAAAAAATGATTTTCAGCAAACTGTATAATTACACCAACTACTCATGTTAGTGACGTTTTTATTTACAAAATTAAAACTGTCACAAATAGAATAGTGTTTAGAGTTTAATAATGTATATGCCTAGCTGTATCCTTAAATGCATAATGAAAGGGCACCCTATAAGCTACAGCACCCAATTTATTGTGGTAATTACCCTTTAAAGAGAGAGAGAGAGAGATTCCATGCCATATGACATGAACTTGATCTCGCTGGAATATTATCCTAATTTAAAAATTAAGTTAGAGCAGGAAAATAGATGGATAAAACGAGAGTTTCTAATCTGCGAGTACGATCCAACCGGTGCAGCAACAATAATAATAATAATAGCTGTTCGAGTGTGTATGT
>JAHZMT010003816.1:0-19158 GCA_027743785.1 Sinhomidia bicolor
TGATGGAGAAAACTACCCTAATTACAGATGGGGGAGAACACTCTCTTCTTTTCAAGAGGGGAATTAGCTCCACATCTACGGTTCTCTTTTTAACCGGAAAATATTGCCACCTGGAATATTTTGCGAGTATTTTAACCTTTTCTTCTGGCTTTGCTGATCATGATTCACATTTAACTATCTACAAGGGAAACGCACTTATTCAACAATTAACTCTGGTTTGATTGTGCTTCACGAAATCGGACTTTTAAAAAACACTACTGCTCACGTAACTGCTGCATTTTAATACGCGTTATTAAAGTGGCGGAAATCACCCGTTAAGTCCACGCGTGGGACTGAAATTCTGGTTCGTGTGTGTTTCTTTAACTTTCTCTTTTGAAACCTGACAATATTTAGTTTTTGTGTCTGCTACCGCCAACCCACATCATTTCAAATCGAGTTACTCACGTTACTCTGGAAACTGCTAACAAGGGAATTTAGTTAAAACATTTTGGCGTTTTACTTTGTTTGGCTGTGGTTTCTTGCTCTCATTCCTTCGTGGAAAACTAGTCTGTTTTCAAATTCGTTTTAATTTAATCGTCTTCGTTTTTTTAAAATGCTGATTTGGTCCGGATCGTATTTTGGGAGAAATGTATGCACGAGCTACCGCCGTTTTTATTATAACTTTACGAACAACTATTTTGAATTTCTTTTTCACACTCGACTCTTCTCTACATTATGGCACGTTAGTTTTCAACGAAATAGCTTACATGTTTGTGGGATTAACTCTTTCCACTTTCCTGTTATTTTTTCTAACATGACTCCCTGTTTGCGCAGCTTAAATATACATTTGATAAAAGATTCGTCACTCTGCGTTTTTCAATGTCACTGACACAATAACGTTACAAAATTTTCATTTATTTCTCTACGTTTCGACTTTATCAAAAGTCCTCTCAAGACAGTTTATGACCACCAAAAATATTCTTTATAAATTAACACAAAAACGAATAAAGTGTCGGACTGAGGATTGAACTTGTTTTGATCAACAAGTAAAAATAATCTTTTGATCTAATCCAAAATGAAAGAATACTGCGTAAAGAATAGTTCGAGAGAACGTGAACACGCTGGGTGGTGATTCCTATGCTCAAACCTAAATGGACAGCTCAATGGTGTAACGGTTTTTGCTCAATATAACAATAGAAATTTGTGCATTTTTGCGAGAAGTTAGGATTTTTTAATGGAAATGTTGAAGCATTTTGTTCGAATTGAAGAGAACACAGTTAAACCTGTCTGTTAGGTTAGTGATATTGTAAACACGCTTGTTCCACACACAACGACAGGTTTTTCGATGCACTCAAGTTAAAAAGAACATTATTCCGTTAATTCCCTCGCTTCTCAATCTAGTGCTCCAAACCATTTAATTCAAAAAGCGAGTACAATTTTACATTCTAAATTCACAGCAAGTTTATGTTACTTGTACCAAATCTGTTCTGCCAGTTGTGTGTGTTATAGTTGAGAGGCGGAGTGGGGGCCACTTGAAACGGAGTGACCTGCACGGCTACTTTTCTCTTTTCCTACGCTCTAATTTACGTATTTCCAGCGATTTAAAAAGTTCGGGAATGAAAGCGGCGATGAGTTTCTCAACAAAAACGCAAAGTTTTACAAGTTACACGATAATTTAATAGTTTAACGGTCAAATTAAATCCCGATTTAGTTAATTTGCATCAGTACAAACCACCTCTCACGTTCGATCTACGAGCGCACTCACTCAAATCCGTGTGAACGACCAAAAACAGTATGAAATTCAGTTCGACAGCGGCGTCAATTCAAACCAAAATGTTCAGAATTTGAAATAATGAGAGGAAAACGGCTTGCATGTAAGCACAGTTGGAAAGCCACCCGACAAATCACGTTTTTCAGAAGAACGCGTACATGTTATGAAGACCATAGCTTCTCTCTGCATTTACGTTCATTCCAACTCAGTTTTTTACAACTAAGAATAGGTGCACACGGATGGAATAAATGATGGGTAGAAAATTGTTTGAAAATGATCAATTTGTTTATTTTAAACTTTGACCACTGCTAAACAATCGGACATTTTTGTAAAAAAAATAAAGTAGATAAGCGAGTGAGTAAGCGACACCCCCGGACAACAACGATCCCAAAATTTGTGGCCCAAAAAAGCATTCAAAAACATTGGCACAACTAGAGTCGAAATCTTAACCGCCCATTTACACTAACCCTGTTCTTTTTAATAAAAAATTCTGAAAAATTCTAAAAAATTCTGAAAAATTCTGAAAAATTCTGAAAAATTCCAGTGTTGAGAACAAGATGACGGACAACGGAAAGCAGTAAAAACACCGAAATTTGCAACCTGAAGCTCAATCGACCCCACTTTGCCCAGCATTTAAATTTAGCATATTTAAATGGACGAATTCAAAAAGCCTAAAATTTTTTTGAAACCTAACGTGTGAGTTAAAGAGAGAGCGTAATTAATGAGGACACGCAGAAATGGAGATAAAAGTTTGTGTGTGTGTTGGTGGTTTTGGCACCCGGAACAATAAAAAGTGAAAAGAAAAAGTTGTACAAGTTTTGTTAATGGGTAAAAAGTTTATATTATGCAAACTTTTAAATGACAAGTTTTTTTTTAAAAAGTGCTTACGTTTTACTGTGGCGTGACGTCACCAAACCAAATAGCATTTAAATAAAAATTAGTGAAAAGCGAAACTCACCCCCGGATGTGCTCCCTCCGCAAGAACTTCCACCAGACCCCCCGCCGTGGCTACCACCCCCACCCCCACCAATGCAAACGGCAGCAGTTGAGTTGCGAATGCCGTTATTGTTCCCCCCAGTGATAATGCTGAGCGCGTTAACGACGCCAGCAGGACCAATAGCGCCACCGACGGGACAGCCACTGCCCCCACTACTGTTACTGTTCTGGTGAGGACTGAGGACGACGCGATCGCCGTGAGGGACAGAGTAGCCACTGCTGCCGCTGTTATCGAGTAGTGTGTACTCTTTGGGACTGCCGCAGTTATTGTTCTCGCGTCCAGACGCCACGTTGTTGCCGGCAGCAGCACACTCGTACGCGTACTCACTGAACTTCTCACTGATAATCTCAGCACTGAGCGACCTGAGCGCAAGCTGTGTTTCCATGACGCACTTTTCGTAGCTCTCGCCTCGCTGCACCAACACACCCGATTGTTGAGCGTCCACGATCCTCGCCCGTTTCGATTGTTGTTGTGGAAGAAGATTGTCAGCGGGAGTAGTAGATGTGGTGTGGTCGCCGGGCACTTGAATCATTGTACGTGTGTTCACACAAAACTTACACAAACTTCTGATTATGCATGCTCCAAATTAGTTCAAAATAAAGTAAAAAAAAAAACAAAAGAAGTGGAAGTTGTGATGTAGCACGTCGCCCCAGCACAGCCCGATTAAAATTAAAACTACACAAGTTTTCGCATAATACTTTTTGATTCTTCTTCTTCTTCTTCTTCTTCTCTAACAACTTTCTCTCGCACACACAACTTCTTTTTTTACTACTCCAACTTGTGCGGAGCGATCAGGAGCTCGACGGAGAGTACGAACTTTTTGTCGTGCTATCGCGTTTTCTCCCTCTCCCGAAATGACAAAAGTTCGGGATGAGAAGTGGACTTTTTTTTGTTTTGGGCAACTTTTCCTCGCTCTACACGGGGATGCTTTTCTCTACTCAAACTCAACGCTCCTACTACTTTTTTTATACCACTCGACGTACCGCTCGTGACTTGTCGGCGGAGTGTGCACGACGAGAGTCCTCTCTCCTCCGCGTTACCCAAAAAAGTTTATTCCAAAAAAAAAAACCCGAAACTTTGGTAGTTATAACTTTCTCCCCTTTTTTCGTTACTACTTTTCTCTTTTTTTGTTCATAGTTATGCGTTTTTTTTTGTTCCTTCGTTAGTGCATTGCTTAGGATCATTTCATCATCGTATGCGACCAGGTTACACAGCTCTCTTCTGCCAGGGTGGCTCACNTCATAGTTATGCGTTTTTTTTTTGTTCCTTCGTTAGTGCATTGCTTAGGATCATTTCATCATCGTATGCGACCAGGTTACACAGCTCTCTTCTGCCAGGGTGGCTCACACGACGCTTTGGGGCTACTCGAGCTTCCTTCCAGTGGCTTGCTGCTCACGGGGATGCTTTCTTCTCTCTGGGGTGATTTCGGCTTTTGCTCCACGCGCTCCTCTTCTTTTCGGGGTTGAATGCGATTACGCGTCGCCCGTGTCGAATTAGTTTTTTTACGCTGCTTCACGTTACGTTCGCTACCTTTGCAGCCATCATCATGCAGCGCCGAGCAATTTGGTGAGAGCGATTTCAATTTTTAACCCGACACTGTCCGCTTTCTCAAATTCGTGCTTCGGAAAAGACTGCGCAAATTTTCGTTGGCAATTTAGTACACTCGTATGCGTGTGCCTCCGACGTTTTGCTCTGTCTAATTTCACAGAAAATTTCACGTCGTCACACTCAACAAGGTCATCATTTTTTTGCAACGTTAGACCGTGATTAAAACCTCAGTTTAAAATCACTGTTTGCTCAAGTTTTTAATAACCGTTACTCTGAAAAACACTTATTTGATCTATTTCATACGCTTACAACCGTCACCACTAATCAGTAGTGTAAACAAAAAATACAAAAATTTAAATGACTAGACTGCGAGAAAATATGACATTGCATGAGAAAAACGAGAAAAAATGTCATATTTTATGTCGCATTTTGTTTGTTTTCTAAGTCATATGTCATACATATTTAGGGTCAAAATTTGTCATATTTTCTCGCAGTCTATTAATGACTTGTTGGTGTTGACGCATCGCAGTTGCTTTTCAAACCGATGTCGTCGGACCATACACGCTATTTTTGAGTTTTTTCTTACAGCTGCTAGTTCGAGCTCTGAAACTTTGGAAGTGAACATATTAGGACAAAGTGAAGCTTGTAAACTACACTTCATTTGTCATATTTTTGAATATTTTCAACATTTTTGTCATATGTCAGATGATGTCATATTTTTCCAAAATTGAAGCATAAATATAGTATTGACATTCTAAAATTTTAAGGAATTTTTCAAAGTTTTCATGAAAATTACACCGTAGAAAAAACCGAAACAAGCAAAACTTGTAAGGTTGCAGTTAAAGGCTTAGTTTCTAAAACCTTGGTCGTATTGCTAATGACTTGTTGGTGTTGACGCATCGCAGTTGCTTTTCAAACCGATGTCGTCGCAGCATACACGCTATTTTTGAGTTTTTTCTTACAGCTGCTAGTTTTGCAGAGAAGAGTATAAAATTATTTAAGAAATTTTTCCACTGACAATCCCGTGCGACTAATTATTCTAACATGTGATACCACGTTTCTTCGCTAAGCTCCAATCATGCAAACATTTATGTAAATTTCAACGTTTTTAAATTAATGTCATCCGATTTACTTTGGAAGGAACCAGCCGAATTGAGTTTTTACATCGATTTCGAAAGCTACCAATCTCTGCTGCTAGTTAAGTAGCATATATGGTGCTACTTTATAATTTCAATATGTCCGTCTGTTAGGCCGGTATACCTCCTGAGCATTTGATCAGATCGACTTCAAAATTGATATGCAGATCCCCCAGATCAAGGTGAAGAAGCCTATTGAATTACAGCCCTCCACAATCGAGTCACTAAATTCAGCGCCGTTCAGTAGTAAGAACAAAAACAAGAACGGCCCTGTTCTCGTAAACGGTTAAAAACGTTTGCACTTTTATTTGATCACTTATTTCTATAAAAAGGAGCATTCGTATATGTTACGATTGAAAAAAATTAAGTCATTACTGAGCTGGTCGTTTACAATGTCGCCAGGGGTTCCTCTAGTTAGTCATCAGTATGGAGTTGGTGAAAACAGAATTTTCTTGAGATATCGTGTTCAGACAGACAGACAAAACGTTCGCATAAAGTAGCTCAGTAGCTGTCGCTTCTTAATTAGTAGCAGTAACTCCAAATTTTTATTTACAAAATAGCGCTTTTATTTTGTGGAGAGCGAACTAGTTTCACATCGATTTATCAATTTAGAAAACTTGTTTTCAGCACTTGAAATCCGTCGACTGCACATTGAGCGCTGATCATAGCCGCAACCACGGTTGAAAATTTGGAGCGTACATAAAATTTTTTCTTTCGGTCAGCAAAGTGCAGTTTGCGTTACAATTTACAATAAACTTACATGAGTGTGTTTTCTTGCACTATAAAAAACTTATATTCAAAAATTATAAATACTTTAAAGATGTTTGCCAATTAGAGCCTAAATTAATTAAAATAAAAATATTTGAATAAAAAAGCATGGATCCAAGGTATTTGAAAAAGCCAAGGTATTTGCGAGGCAGCGAGCAAAAAAATTTGGTTTTCAAAAACTGTTTCTGAAAATTTTAACGATTTTATTAAGAAGTAAACATTTGTGCAAGCTTTTGGCCAGTTCGATAACTTTTACTCAGAGTATCTTCTATTTTCTGAAAGCAAACAAGTTGTTTTGAATTCTCAGTTAACTCTTTGACTGTGTTTGGTAAATTTGTCAACTTCTAATTCAGTGGCGCAAGTTTAAATAAACCCATTTATTAGAAATTAATAAAAGGGAATACAGTATTGATAAATTGCGAGAAAGTGAAAATAAATCCGCAAACAAAGGCACTTTCCTTTAGTTGTAAAATCATGGGAGATAAACTTAGAAAATTTGGGGGTACAGCTGAAATTTTTTTGTGGGGGTGATACGAAAATATTTAGGAGGACAGAAAACCCACAGCCCTCAGTGGTTGTGTCCACTGATACATGCGATTACGTATATTCTATGCCATCGTATGCTGCTGTTATGCAAGTGTATAATATGTGTACCAACAGAAACGTCCGTAGAGGTTCCCTTCCACATTTTTGCAAGTTCCACTCATTCATTCTCGACAAACCATTTCAATCATATTCATTTCACCAGAACAGTCGGTGTATTTTTAAATTCATTTTTATCAGGAGATGGCATTTTATTAAAAACTTTTTTGAAATTGTATTCAGAGTGCAGCTTATCATAACGAACACACGCTTAATTTCGATCCGGTATTACAATTTCTAATCAAATAGCGTATTGACTCACGTTTAAACTCTAGCCTATCTACGCGAATCACCATTCGAGTGGAACGTTTGGCAAATAGATGGGTAGGTTTTATTTTCAGGTTTACAGGCTCAGTCATTAGCCTCATCTGAAGAAATCTGAAGTTGAAAGTCATCTTGACACGTTTAGAAAACCTTCGCCCATACACGCGAAATCTACAATGATGATGATATTTTTGGTAGTCGCAAACCCTTTGAAAATTGTGTCTCTTAAAAAAGTTCTGGACTGCTTGAGCTTTAAAACTAAAATCTGTCTCTTTCGCCAATTCTTGAAATTACTGGCCAGAATTCGACGTACGCTTTGTCTGTCCGCAACTTTTGCGTTACCACTTCTCTGCTTTCACCGCACACGTTTGCCAAAGAAAAATGCATAATATGCGTAGCCTCTCTGGTGGTCGATGAGGGCTTCAGCGATTTTAATTTTTATTGCGCTAATTTCCAACTCGAAGGTCGCGTCAGGGAATCGTATGTGCTTTCGCAGCGTCGTACATGCCTGCACACATCTCCACATTCCTCGGATCAAAGTAATGAAAACGACCAAATTTCCAAGTTATTCACCGTTTTTTATTTATCTTTAAATTAACCCGTGTTTAAAGTAACAGAAAGGTTTTTTAACACCTAAATTCTTCCCGACGTAAGAATCCACACGCAAGAATGCACAACGTGGGGAATGTGCAACGGAGTCTCAAAACCACCCCAGAGAAAGATCGCGTAAGAAGGAGCAACTAACTCTCTCGTCCAGAGAGAAAGTTGATGAAAGTGAAAACGACCACGCGTGTGTCTCAAACGACCCCGTGAATTCCGTTGCTTCCGTGCTGCTCCGCCCTGGGGCAACTCTACACAACGTCACGTAACGTAACGGTTGGGGCTACCCGAGAATACTCGCACGCAACCGCATTTCGGAATCAAAATTGTTTTCTCGTCACGTAAACCTACGATTGCTTCAATTTCGAATGTTTTTCGTTACAATTATGTTCCTGAACAGAGAAAAACCTAGTCCCGCCGTCGTTGTTGTTTTAGTCGTCGTCGACCCAAACGAGCACAGAGTCCCCCTCCATCTACCGAACGTCCCTCCAAACGCAAGCACAAAAGAGAAAAAAATCGATAATTTGGAAGCAGCTCGTGTGTGTTCCAGAATATTTGGTTGAACCATTGTTGAACCTGCTTCCAGCGGATGTGGCTACACGTTTAGCCACGTTTCCACGACAACAAATTTTATTTATTTTCCCACATAAGCTGTTAAAGAATTTAAAAAAAGAAGATGCCAAACCAGAGCTACACAAAGTCGCAAAAGCACTCGGCGCACCCGCTGCTCCCACCCCAGCTCCGTTACAAGCTGCAGAAGCACTTGTGGAAGCACGCGACCCCGCAGAACCTGCTGAAACTGATCCTGGTGCTAACGGTGATGTACAAGTTGTCGTACAACGAGCATAAACCAGACGACCCGACCCCATCGCAAAAGAGGAGAACCCTTCCGAGCGTGCTGATAATCGGAGCGAGAAAGTGCGGAACGCGCGCCCTCATCGACATGCTCAACTTGCACCCGCAGGTGAGTTATGAGTTAACCGCTGCTAATTACTAAGATGCTGCTGATTACTAAGTTGTGTAAAATGACTTTTGTTTGATACTACGTAAGTTCCGGAGTAACGGACATTTTAAACGCACGGCACGCACCACACACTCACGCTACTAGTAAGTTGAAGCTCTGCACTCGCACTCTAAACAATTCGCACACCAACAAAAAAAAATGAACAATAAAACCAAAAAAAAATTGCGACAAAGCAGCTCAGACTTTTTTTTCCCCCAAAACACAAAACTACTCCAGTACTCAAACTCAACGTCGCAGCAGCAGCAGCAGCCGCAGCAAAAGCAGCAGGTGCAGCAGCAACCGCCACCCCCACTCAGCTCGCTGATTCTCCTCCCAGACGGCTCGATAAACACAAACTACAAAGCGATTAGAATCTCAATCTACTCGCGCTACCTGCAACGCTGGTTGGACATATTCCCAACGTCCCAGATCCACGTCATAGACGGGGACGCGCTCATCAGAGACCCGTTCACTCAGCTCCAGGAGGTCGAGAAATTCCTCAACTTGGACGCGAAACTCAGGCGCGAGGACTTTTACTTTAAGAGCACCAAGGGGTTCTACTGGTGAGCTATCACTCCCTATTCACATCGCTTTCACTTTCAGTCGTTCCAAGCGTACATGTACACGTTCTAGATCGTTGGGAATTCCTTACGCAAACGTTCCGATAATCAGCATTTAGACCACAAATAAATAAATGCAATTTCCGTTCATAAAACCCCCCAAAACAAATTTCCTCCCACACCAAACTCCTAATGCAATTCCACTTCCCCAGTCATAACCCGCTCAAAACCCATGTCACTACTGTTATTTTTTAAAAATTCCAGCTGGAAGAAGGAGTCCTCATCGCCACAAGCGAACAACGAGACGTCCCACAACACGGTCCACTGTCTCAACGACAGGTTAGTTAGTGTAAAGTAACAAAAAGTGTTTAAAACACGTTAAAAAAAGCTTTTAAAAAAACGTTGCAGCAAAGGACGGAAGCACCCAAACATGGACAGAAGAATAGTAAGAAAACTGAGAGAGTTCTACAAGGTGTTCAATCAACGGTTTTACGAGATGGTCGGAAGGGATTTCGGATGGCCAGAGAGCTAATTAAAACTGTACACATAAAATCTTGACTATGAGAATAAGATCGTAGAAAAACGGTTATATTTTATAAATCAGTGTAAATCATCATCATTTTTTTTAATAATCTGTAATTTCTCTTTTTTTTCTCTTTTCGCAATCATCATGTTTTCTTAAATATATTCTAAACACACACACACGAGTAAATAAAAATTATTCTTTTCCGTTAACAAAAAAAACCAAAAAAAAAAGCTAAACAACCCAAAAAAAAGAACGTTTATATAAATTAAATCAGTAAGGTGAATAATACGAGGATCCCCGTGTGGATGTCATCATTATCCTGCCCGAAGAGGAGATTATCGATGAGGCGCGTCTGCAACACAAAAACAGTAAAACTCGAACATGTGTTCGGGAGTAAATAAGCGTTTGATAAGAAAAGACCTCGTACCTGGGAAATCCTCGGTGATGAGCGCCGCGCCCGTACCCACCTAGAAACCTGCCTCCACCACGACCCCTCCCCCTGATAACAGTGGGACTACCGCGTGGGGGTCTGTCCGTCCTGCATAGACCTGGTCGGTTTGTTCGTTTTATCATTACCTGCGAGAGTACACACAAGTCCGCGAAATTAGGTTACAATTTTAGGAACAAACAACAAACGAAAAAGAGAGGACGGTATCTACTCGAGGTGATAGATAGAGAACAGAAGCGAACCTTAATCTGCCTGCCCCGAAACAGACTCTCGTCCAACGCCATCGCGGTGTTGACACTCTCCTTGTCAGCGAACTCGATGTACGCGAATCCCTTGGGATGCCCGTCATACTTGTTACAGAGAATAGTAACTCGGTTGATGCTCCCGCAGCCGTGAAAGTGCTGCTCGAGCTCCTCAGCAGTCGCCCCGTAGTCAACGTTCCCGACATAGATCGACCTCCCGTCCACCTCCATCTTCTCCTCGATGCTCAACGACGAGGGAAAGAGCCCACTGTTCGACAGAGAACCAGGATTCCCACTGTTACTCGACGGACTGCTCGAGTTGAGCAGCCCTTGGGACCCTCCTTGTGACCCGGACCCGATCTGCATCTGACGGTCCACCTCGCTCTGCAGTTGCTTGAGCTTCTCCGCCTCTTCCTCCATCTCGCGTACACGAGCCTTTATTGCTTCAAGTTCCTACACACACAAACACATTTCCCCACCCCAGTTTATACCAACGTTTAACTGTGTTCAGCAGAAAACTACCACGACACTTTTGTTTAAATAACAAGTTACCGAATCGTCCATCATCGTAACGTTATCATTAGAGTCCTGACTGGAATTATTCCCCCTGTCCTGAGCGGGATCTTCCCCTTGACTCCATCCCCCACCACCAGCCCCACCGCTATTGTTGAGTAGCTCTTCGTCCTCCTCCTCCTCGTGATCCTCGTGCTCGTCTACGCTGTCGTCCATATCTCGGGTAAACTACAGTACAAAAAACTAGTCACGATAGTCTATTTACACAAGCGCATTATCTAACGACACAGTTAAAAATGAATTGGGAGTTGCGGAACAGTTTTTAAAATATTTCTAATTTTTTTTGTTTTTATTTTTAACGCTCGCGTTTGAATGGTAGCGGGTGGCGAGTGTGTGTGCCTCTGAACGAGTTCGTCTCTTGTCATTTGTCTTTTGACAGAGAGGCTTGTTTTCCCCGTATAGTCATATGGTCTCCTACTATTCTCTCCTTGTTTCCACGACATCTTCAGTTCAATCACACAAAGGATACTACTACTCCTCTCTTCAAGGGTGCGCGTTCTGCTACGTACTTTAAATCCAACTAACATCTAATCTACACTTACATCAATTGGTGAAACGTTTTTATACATTGTGAGCACTTGCTGAACTAATTTTATATCCGATTAATTTGAAATTATTGTAAACGACTTTTAAGTAGCGGGGACTGGCAAATATTAGGAAATAAACATTAACACAATTTTTAAATATTACAATTATAAAATATGGCCAAAAACTGGCAACAAGTGCGATCTGAAGTCTTTGCACCTTAAAAAGGCAAAATAAATTTGTTTCGGACCGTTTAGAGTGCGTGCTTCGGTATTGTATTCCAAAGCCAATGTGTTGTTTCAATATGATTTTGTATTATTATCGGCTTTTAACGAAACTTGTGCTCTAAACGGCCCAAAAGAAATTTATTTTGCCTTTTTAAGGTGCAAAGACTTCAGATCGCGCAGTTTTTGGCCATATTTTATTTTACATTTTTTAATCAGTTGTTTTACAGACATTCTCTATACACGCTAAATATTAAGCATTATGCTCAACGTAGAAAGCTACGAAAAAGATTTCTGTACGACTGCTAATAATTTTATTGTTTCTGGTCATGTTTATCCATAGAGTATCTATCTGTTTATCCGTGGTTGGACAAAATCTCGAAAAAATAATCTCGAAAAACTAGATGTTGTAAATCGCCGATGTTGTTTTAGAACGAAGTTATGAATTCTTTTAGTTTTTGAGCAGCAGTTATGCGTATATTTTGGAGTGTGAGCGAAAAGCATAAGTGTTTTTTAGCCTTTGACCGTTGCTACTTCATTTTCGTTGCCAAAGGTGTAATCAAGACCGAAGGTCAGCGGAAGAATGCAGGGTTACTTTCTTTTCAGATCGCACTACAAAAACATTTGACGATTGTTTTTGTAAAAAATATCCATTCATAAATAATTGAACTATTCAGAGTTAAATATTACTCAAATCAATTTGTAAATCTACTATTGAGTCCCTTTCTCTAAATATGTCCGTCCACCTCTCCGTAAAAACGCTAAAACTCAAAAACTACACAGCAGACAACCAAATATTGTTTTCACCATTCCATTGTATACCTTACGAATAATTTCTTTAGTGATTTTGAAAACCCTCCAATATGTACAACCGTTGATATTTAATAATTTCTTCCACTACAGAATACCACTGAACAAAATAATACTATAAAAAATACAATCAAACTACTTACTACGCAGGTTCGATTGCTTTAATAAGTCAATTTTATTCAAGTAAGTCAATATGAGTCCTTCAAACGTCAATAATATAACTTAATTTTTTAAACCCAATAAAAAGTAAACTGGTTATGTAATCAAAACAAAACCAAGTATGTACATCTAAACAAATAAAGTTTAAAAAAGTCGAAAATCCCTCACCTCTAAGTTTACAGAAAAAAAAAGAAAATCACTCGAATTGAATAAGAAAAAAACGGTACTACTTTACTAACTAACTATATCACTACCACACATACACATCTAACAAGTACTGCTCACACTCACACGACGATGATGAGAATAGCCACAATCAAAGTATGATACGCCGGCAACAAAAAAAAAAAAAAGAAGAAGAAGAAGCAGCAGCCAGAGCGCATACATGTCCATCATGTAAAGAAATCTCCATAGCAGTATATCCCGTTCACACTACGAAAAAGAAGCCAAAAGCTTAACACAAAATCAAAATCCAGCCAGCAAAGCACAACAACAAACCAGCACACAAGAACCCAATTTTTTTAATAAAGACGTTTTTAAACAAGTCATCAGATAAGCTGTTCGAGGAGCCCTCTCATTTATTTCCAATCTATTTAATTATTTCAAGTCCCCCACTCGTATCATGAACACCGCCCTTTAATCCTCTCTTTTTCCTCTTTAAAATTTGGCATTTTTTAAGTCGTCGTATTTTCTACTGTACATATATTTAAATACGCATCTAAATTCATTTGGATTTAAATATCGCCGGGTTTTAAACGAGTTTTCCAGTTTTTTTTAGTTTTCTTTTCTTTTTTATTTAACACTTCGTAATTAAATAAACGTTTCAAGATGATGATGGGTGGCGATGGCGCTTCCGGGGCTGGGAACACAAACCAGTTCATTGGGAGTAAAATTAGTCTTATCTCCAAGTCGGAGATAAGGTACGAAGGGATTCTCTACTCGCTTGATCTTGAGGAGGCTACCATATCGCTACAGAAAGGTTTCAATGTTTTGGAAAATCTTTCAAGGTTTACTCTCTTCCTTTATAGCAGCGTTTAGTAGACTAGTCTCTTCTTTTCTTGACAGTCCGCTCGTTCGGAACAGAGGACAGGCAAACATCACGACCTGTCGCTCCCAAAGATGAAGTGTACGAGTTTATAATATTCAGAGGTGCGGACATCAAAGGCATTGATGTTCTCGAGCCTCCACCGCAAGGGAAGGAGGCTGGTGGTGACGAGGAACCTATCGATCCTGCTATCGTTGAAGTTCAGCACTACGTGAGTTACTGTTGCTCCATGCCATTTTCTTTGCATTTTGGTGGTGGTAAAAGAACGCGGATTTATTCTCTTTTTTTTAAGCAACCGCAACCTCCACAGCTGCCGCAACAACAGGCTTCACAAGCACAGCAACCTGCACCTATCGGCTCTATCGGGGGTATGGGTGATCACAGAGAGAGGTTTGGAAATAGTTTCGTTGGAATGGGTCCTCCTTCTGGAGGTAGCAGCATGATTGGCACTCCACATCATATTGGATCACAGCAGCAGCAGGCTGGTATTCACCAGGGATTTTCTCTGGGCGTTGGGTTCGGGAATAATTCTGGGATTGGGGGCGCTGTCGGTCAGCCTGGTAAGTTGCCGTTTGATTTTTGTTCGTGGTTTGTACGTGCCAAGTTAATTTGACTAATTATTTGCAGTTCAAGTGCAACAACAAACGCAGCAGCAGGATGCGAGACCTCAACAGGTCTCGTCACCGCAACTCCAAGGCAGCGACGCCACAGCAAAGTCACTCGGCTCCCCACCAACACCTGACCAGCAAGCGCAGCAAAAGGCCCGCAACTCGACGGGTTCGAACGGGAATCGTCGAGCGTACGCGCCCAGGGGACGCGGTGGTGGCGGAGGTGAGCGAGGTGGAATGGCAAATAGCTCGCGAGGTGGTGGCGGAGGTGGAGGCGGTGGTGGTTCGTATAACCCGCGAGGAGGGGCTAGGAACAATAGTTACAACAACGCGTACTACGCGAATAGGTACTCTGCTAATGGGGGTCAAGGACCCCGTACCAACTACTTCAGGAGAGGAGAACTCAAAGGAAACAAGAAACTCACGTTCGATGGCGAGTTTGACTTTGAAAAAGCAAACGAAGAGCTGCAGAAGGCGCTCATGAAGATTAAGATTGTGGACGGGGGCAAGGACGAAGGGGAGGAGGATGAGGTGCACCACCACCACCACCATCACGAGGAGGATCGCGCGAGTGAGGACGGCGAGGGGAGCGTCGACAAGGAGAACGAGAGCAAAAACTTTTA
Organism: Sinhomidia bicolor; assembly: GCA_027743785.1. Taxonomy (NCBI): domain Eukaryota; kingdom Metazoa; phylum Arthropoda; class Collembola; order Entomobryomorpha; family Entomobryidae; genus Sinhomidia; species Sinhomidia bicolor. The sequence continues at coordinate 15,052 of JAHZMT010003816.1, forward strand.
CCAAAAGGACAATTTCTTTGATAACATCTCGTGTGAGGCTTTGGAGCGGAAGAGTGGGTCAGTACGCTTTTTTTAAAAAATTTTCACAAAATATCAATTACTGCAATACGAAACGATGATTGTAATTTTGTGGATTGCAGTAAGCGTGAAAAGCCAGACTGGAGAGCAGAGCGTAAGCTGAACGCGGAAACGTTCGGACTGCCGCTGAAGCCGGGTGGTCGTGGTGGAGGTGGGTCGTCGACTTACTACAGGGGTGGAGGCTACAACAACCACTCGTACAACGGCTATAACTCTTACAATAACTACCGAGGAGGCGGCGGCTACGGCGGATACAACAACAGTCGTGGAGGAGGATCATCGTATCACCGTGGCGGTGGCGGAGGGTACAGAGGAGGAGCTTCACGCGGTGGATACGGGAATAGGCCCCGTGGTGGTGGTGGAGGTGGAGGAGGAGGAGGAGGTGATCGTGACCGTAATACAACCGCAGCCCCAGCTAAAGATTAGTTCAAGTTTTGTCTCGGAATTTTTTTTATCAAATTATTGTAGGTAGTGAGTGTGTGATGTGTGTGATGATATGTTCCAAATTAATGTTTCAATTCCGTTTTTACGAGTGTGTATTTTACTTCGGTTCAAGGATAGATCGTGCTGTTGGTGGTTATGTAAAAAAGAGCATCCGTGTGTAAGAAAAATTACAGTTCAATTTATTATTTAAAATTTTGTCAATTTTTTTCTCTGTTCAAAATAAAAGTGAGTGCGGTTTAAAAAAAATGGCACGATTTTTTCTGCATTCGTTTTTTTATTAATTTTATATCTCGTTTAAAATAATTAATTTTTTTCATCCTTCATAATATTATCAGTCTTATACATCTACGTACATCAGGTTACACGATCGTTTTACAACAAAAAATTAATATTAATATTTTTTTTTTATTTTTTAAGTAGCACACAAAAAAGCATCCTATACACTTAGTTAGTAAACTATAGAAAAAGAAAACAACAGAAAAAAAATCCTTTGGCACAAAAAAAAACTCGCTTCTGACGGAGAGAGAGAGAGAGAGAGACGACGATTAGTTCGTTGCTCTTTCGGGTGGGCTACACTTTTTGAAGGCATCAACGTGTTTTATGTACAATGCAGGATCTCGTTACAAAGGAACGCGACACCACCGAAACAAACGAAACTTGTCGTCCCCCCCTCGGTGGTGGGTTGTTGCATTAGTAGTAAAAGTCTTTCGAGTTCCCAGCAGTATCTCGTTCTCGTAATCTCTTTAAATAAAAATATTTTTAATAACATTACATGATTTTTTTAAAGATAATCTTCACCTGTTCCTCTAAGCTCTTATTTATTGCACTACAAAGATTGCACACGGTGGTATGTAAACTAAATAACTCGGTTGATTGTCTTTGTGTTAGTAGAAGCATGCACTCCCGTAATTGTTGCTGTTGTAGCACCCGTACGCTGGCTCGTAGAAACTCACGGGACTGTACATGCTCCCGCTCAGGTGTGAACCACCTCCACCACCCGTCGAGTACGAACTTGCTGCCGGTGGCGGAGTTGAGTTGATGCTGCTCGCTGCTGCTGCTGTTCTTGGCGGTTCTAGTGGTGCTGGTGGTGTGCTAATGCTACTATCCTGCGACTGCTGAACGCTCGCCGACACGAAATCGAAATTATTTTTAGTCTGGTTGTTCTCTAACCTGCCGCACGTGTAGTCAAAGTCGTCGAAGGAGGAGTAGCGCGACGACGACGCGAACATGCTCGGCCGAGCCGGCGTTGTCGTGCTCCCGCTCTTGCTGCAGATTGGCACGTTCTGAAACACGTAGTTCCTCGAGTTGTTGTTGTCCCAGAACTGGGAACCCTGGCAGTGGAACCTGCACGCGAACGTGATCTTCGCGTCGTCGTGGTCGCGCACGTACGGCGGCGGCAGCTTGCTCTCGTCTATCTCGATTCTGAACTCGAAGCTGTCCGTGAATCCGTCACAGCTGCCCTGGATATACGTTGCCTGCACACACCCAACACAATCGTTAGTTATCACTGGAGCGGTTCAAGGTGGGGAAAGCCTTTTCAAAGACATTTCTTAAGCCTTTACCCAAGGGTTGTCAACCTGCGTTCTCTTTATTGATTCATTCACGTTGACAACCCTTGGCTTTACCCACGTTGGAGCGGTTAAACGCGTCAAAGGGTGTGGAGACACAAGCAAGCGTTTATTCAAATTGGTTAATGAAACGTTAAGCTTTGTCTCCTGTGAGTGGGGTTTTTAAAGAGTGATTCTGAGTTACCTGAAAATCGACAAACTCCTTCCAGTCGTTGTAGGTGTAGCGCACGTACACGCTCTTGTGAAAGTCAAGGTTCATTACACGAACAGTCCCTTTGATCACGTGCTTGCACGTTATCACGCTCGAGTGAGTATTGCTGATTGTCTCCTGCGTGAGGAACGCGTTCTCCAACAGCACCTGCACAACACAAAAAAAACCGTTAAAAAGTAGTCGAACACACTGTCGCGTGAAAAATAATTCCAAGTTTGTGGATCGTACCAAGATCTCTGTGGATTAGTTCCTACAGAGATCTTGGATCGTACCTTCTGATCTCTGATCTTGTCGAAAAAGTCGGGCATGGTGACGGGTTGGTGGAACAGCGGGACAAAGTTGAGTGTGCTGGACCGAGTGAGCGTGAGACCGAACGGTTTCGAACACCACGACGAGGAAGACGTGTCTGTGATTGACGATGTCGGCGAACTGCCTGACGTTGGACCGTTGTAGTCGGGGATGTGCAGGTCCCTGTACACCGAAAACACGGATGATAAGCAATGATTTTCTAGCGTAAAATTTAATTTTATAATTTTCTAATAAAATCGCGTGTGATGAGCGCACAAACCTGTAAGCCTCTTTGGGCACCCTAGGGATCTCGTCGAGAAAGACTTTAATATCGGTAAGATCCAAGCCCATGGCGTCAGCAAACCGCACAATTTTCTTCATGGGCGTGCCAGGCGGTGTTTTGCCGCTCTTGAGACTACTGCTGCGCTGATACCTCCTGACAGTGCTCGGCTCCTGCTCCTCCTCGACCTCCTCGACGTTCCCGGTGTTGGGGACGACGCGATTGAGAGTGCCCTCCTCACTGCTCGTATCACTACTGCTGCTCGAGTTGCTGCGTGTGCTGCCACCTCCCCCGACTATCGTGCTGTTGCTCCCTCCCGTCCCGTAGTCGCTGGTCAGCTCCTCGTCAGGACCGTACGTGACGACATCGTCAAAGTCGTAGAAAATCTCGCTGGTGCTGGAGTGCTCGTTCGAGTCCTCCTCGTGAGACGCTGAGCTGATCGTGTAGTACTCCTCCGAGGAGCTGGACGACGACGACTCCTCCAGGTGCGACTTCAGCTTCATCTGGAGGTGGGCTGCGAATACGTGGTGGTGGGTAGAGGGGGACGACGACGACTCTTGCTGGATTGTTGGCGCGTCTTCTTCGGGTCGGGGTGATGACGGGGACAGGCATGTGATTTCTGCACCACAACAAACTTGATTGATACTTTTAAAAAAAATTTAAATAAAAAATTTGAAACAACAGTTTACCTCTCTCATGAGTATTGTGTGGAACGTGAGTTGGAGCGATCCCGCTCGGTATCTCATCAACAAACCGTCGTGTATTGTTATTTAAATTTTCACAGACCTCCATGTAAATACGAACCCCGAGAATATTATGGCGAGTTGATAAAAAAAAAGAAAAAAAAATTCCCGAAGAAGAAGAAGCCTAGTGAGATAAAAGAAGATTCATTATAAGTTAACTGATGACCTCCACTCCTGGTTTCTCCTTGTAGCGCTGTGAAGGAAAAAAAGGCCGATGAACCGTGCTTATTGCACAAACACGCGTAACGATAATGCAAGCGAAGAAGAGGAAAAAAAATGAACATTTATTTGTGGCTTTAATTTGGAAGAGAAATATGGAGTAGGAGCAAACACACAGAAACTTGTTTCTTGTCCTGCTACGCTCTCTTCTACCCTGAAGGTCGTGTACATGTACGTGTTTGAAATGAGTTTAAACCATATTACCAGAAAAAAAATGTCGTATGATGGTGCTCACTTAATAGTCGATCGAGTGTAGTTAGTCCAGAAGAGAGAGAG
>JAHZMT010003817.1:0-13218 GCA_027743785.1 Sinhomidia bicolor
CGCTAAGGGCTAGCTGGGGAACGACATTTTTTGGTCGCCGAAGGCGGCCAAAAAATCCCCGACAGATTGTTCTTTCCAGCAGCTCGCTGTTCCCCAACCGACATTAAGCTGTTCCCCAATGTTCCCCAATAATAGCAGTTCCCCAATGTTCCCCAATAATAGCAGTTCCCCAATGTTCCCCAATAATAGAAGTTCCCCAATAATAGCAGTTCCCCAATGTTCCCCAATAATAGGAGTTCCCCAATAATAGCAGTTCCCCAATGTTCCCCAATAATAGCAGTTCCCTGTTCCCCAATAATAGCAGTTCCCCAATGTTCCCCAAAAATAGCTGTTCCCCAATGTTCCCAAATAATAGCAGTTCCCCAATGTTCCCCAATAATAGCAGTTCCCCAAAAATAGCAGTTCCCCAATGTTCCCCATTAGTAGCTGTTCCCCAATATTCCCCAAAAATAGCTGTTCCCCAATGTTCCCCAATAATAACTACTATTATCTATTATAATTTATAAGTTTTTCCAAAGTTCCTCAAGGATCGAGGAAATAAATGTACAAAACAGTTAAAACAAAGCCATCCGTTCGTCGACAGAAGCCCTTCAGAGCAAAAAATCTACAGTTGCTCACCTGGATCACTAAAACTACTGCACCCGATTAACTTACACGACGATGTTAACCAAGCAAATATTTTCAAACTCCTATATTAATGTCAATGTGAAATCATTTTAATGATGATTTCACATTGATTCGGATGAGTAGCTGTAAATTTCTTGTTCTGGGGAGCATCTATTTTACCTCGTTTTTTTGGTTTTGAGGAACGGGAAATCTAATATAAATCTATTTTCATTTATTTATTCCATTTCCTTGAGTTTTTCATGAAATTTTGTATTTTTAAATCAAAATCTTCCCCTTGCTTTGCTCGCCATGTTTATATTTCATATTCGACTATTCTGAACATTACTTTCGTACTCCTCATTTTTAAACTATCAAGTTCAGTAGTAAACATTCGTGATTAACATTTCTATAACTTGAATTTTTATGTAGTTTTTTGATAATTTTTGACAAATCTGAGCAGTTGTAAAGTTCTTAATTTTCAAAATTTCGGCTCGCTTCGCTCGCCAAATAATTTTGATTTTGTGTACAATCTGATCAAGAATTCACAGACAGTTGAAATAATAAAAGTAGGATTTTTTTACGTTGAATAAAAAAAGATTTCAGGTCAAGTGAATAATCTTGCCCTCCGACCAGACTGGTATATTAATGGAACAATAAGTAATAGTGGTAACAAAGCCGGTAATCGGAAATAGCCAACTTTGTAGGAACAAATTATTTTATTTAAAATATATTATATTTGGAAATTGAGAGCCCGGCCGAGCGAAAGCGAGGCCGGGTTTGGGGAAAGCTAAATTTTCTGTAAATTGGTTCGGGGAACGCTTGGAAGGTTTTGCACCACTGGGTTGGGGTGTAGTAGTTTGTAGTTTTTGTCGTCGTAGTAGTCGTATGCACTAGAACGTGATGTTTATGTGCTACGTCCCATTATTTGATAGAGTCACTTTTATAATATCTTTCTAAATTAGATGCATTTTGCAAACAAAAATGTTGCACAAGCTCGTGCATGCGCCACGCCAAATACTAAATATGATAATTTACTCAAGCCCATAAACAAATACGAGAGTTTCCATGATGATGACAAAGCAAAATCACAAAGATTGTACATGTTTAAAAATCAAAGAATCTTGTTCAATTGTAAACAAGCCCACTTGAAAGCTTTATTAGTAATAAATAACCCCCATGGAAACAAACGAGTCCTTCAAGGTCACGTACCGGAAATCGCAGGTTAGTGACCCCACGGCTGCTTACATAAGAAAGAACGTACGGTGGGTCCTTCCGGTAAAACGTGGTCGTTCGTACTCCTCCTGACTCATTTTCTCTCTTTCTGAGTTACTGTGACTCATTCACGTTACATCACAAAACCTCGAATGCGTGTGTATTAAATCCGCCGAGACACGCTGCTGCTATGCTGCTGCTGCTAGTAGTAACCAGGTTGGTTGGTGTGTATAACGGATTTAAATATTACGCATACGTAGTGTCAACGTCCTCTCTATCGAAGAGAGAAAAAAAACAGTAAAATCCCGAGAATAATAGTATATATGGGGCGACGACATAATAACTACACCAAACTGCATGCAGCTCTACTATACTACCACATGCGTGTGTAGTTGTAATCGTATCTGTTGTTGTGGCGATAAAAAGAGAGAGAGAGAGAGAAAAAAAAAAAACTCGATCGTGTTCCAGTTTCAGGTTAATACTCCACTGACCCGTATGTTTCTGTTTAAATACAACCATACTCTCTGCTCCAGTCACCGTCACCATCGCATTGAGAGAAGGAGCATATTACACTCCATGTATCTTTTATGCTCATCTTTTTTTTACTCATTTGAAAGCAGTGGTGGTCGTGTATGTCAACTGTGTTGTATATATTGAACGTGTGTGAACTAACGCGAGCCCCCAAAAATAAGAACACGCTCGTCGTATACGCTCTCGCCGTGTACGTAGTGAGTGTGTTGTGTACGTTGACGCTGGCTACTTTTGCTGCCATGCTAACACGACGGGAGTATCACACAGGCAACCGAGAGCAACACTCTTTAATGTGGCGCGTTGCAAAAAAATAATAATAATAAAGCGACGTAATCGTGGTGGTGGTGGCGAGTGTATGCATCTTTCTCGCACGTTTCTCCAGAAACTGAGTTAGTGTTTTGCGGGGATCCGTTTTGTTCTGTGTGTGTCTGCAATTTCACTCGGCTGCAAATTCTGCACGAAGGAGCAAGCGAAACTGTGGAGAAAGAAAGAAAATAGTCCAGGAGTTCGTGTTGGTTGGATGGGTTTTCTGTGAATTGTAGTATCTCATGTACGAAATTCTTGCTTTTCTGAACAATTTGTAAAAAAAAAAAAATTTTTTTACTGTAACCATGACGGTGACGAATCAAAAGCAGAGTGCAGCGTATAACAGCGCAAATCAGGCATACTTAAAGAGTGAGATGAGGAGCATAGTTAAGCGGAAACGGATCAGTTTCGATAACGACCAGTCCGACTACTCGGACGGGGAGGGGAAGGAGCTCCCAGTTGTTAACGCGTTCTCGAACAGCAGTTTAATCAGTTTACTCAACACTGCACCGCTTTGTGATTCCAGTGAGTTGGTCAGAATTGAGGATCTCAGTAGCGATAGTAACAAGTCAGGTATCGAAGAACCTGCCACTAAAGTTGTTCAGTTAAGTGATGATGATGATGAGGAGGAGGAGGAGGATGGTGAGGAGATTGAGGAGGATGACGACGACGGTGACGAGTTTGAGGAGGACAGTAATCAGAACACGTCGTTAAACGAGCAGTGTCACAATAGTAACAAACTCTTTTGTACGGAGCATATCGGGAACGTTCTTCTAGACGGTAAAAACTAAAAACTCTCTTGTAAACATAGTAAATTTTGCAATATTTCAGAAACATTTGGCATTTCCAGCAACAGCAGTAGTAGGATCTCTTGGCGTAGCGAGTTCAATGACTTGACCTATATATTTTTCTCGTACATAACAACGCGGTTGTGTAATAGTCATATACCACCACACACACACAGGGCTCTTCTCCTGAGTTCGTTGAACTCGGCTACTATACTCTACGCTTACTTATGTGTATATAGGATTTTCTCTCTTCTGTGGTGGTGGTGGTGGTGGTGGTGACCCAAATTCTACTGCTGCTGCTGCCTCTCTTCTCCTCTGCTCTCCGTTCATACTTCATGATTCACTTTTTTTCTAGCCTTTTTTTCTGAATGGGGTGTGCAATGCATTATGCTGCTACTATGGGAAATATTCATGTGCTCCTTTGTTTTGTATGCTCTTCTAGACGACGACTACAACTACTATGACGACGGGTCGTTGAACCCTCAAGTTGTAGAGGAGCAGTGCATATATAGTGCATTAATTTATCAAAAGTTTTGATAGGTGGCGATCATGTGAGGCTAGTTTGTTACAGAAAATTTACTATTTTTTTTATCGAGTTTCTTGGCAACGAGTTTACAAAATTTCGCTTTTTTTCTCTTTCTCCCTTGTCAGAGAGGTTTACTTGTACGTTTACCAATTTCCAACGTTTCCAAAAAAAAAAAAGTTTGTAGAAATAATTTTCCAAAATGAAAACCCCGGATATAGTGTGTACTTTCCCACGTAATTGCGTTTACGTCACAACTCCACCACACACACACACCACACATTCATCGCGAATGTTGATCATCATCACCATCGTAATAATAATTTTCATCATCATCGAAAAAAAGAAGCATTATATCACAACAGACATAGAAGAACATAATAATAGTTACGTTACTCAGCGTTACTACATCACCACTACCACGACACAGAACATACATGTATGTGTATCGCCAAGCGACCGACTGTCCTACTTTTCCCCCTTCACTACTCGAGAAGCAGAGTGTATGAAAAAAAGTGGTATGCTACCCAACAAGCTGGCATAAGACTGAAGAGTAGCGTTCATGTTCACGTTGAGCAGGGGTTCATTGCCCTCTGAGCGAGATTTTTCTCGATGCCTATACACCATGAAATTGTGTGAAGCACATATAAGTCTGCGCACACAATAGCAGCAGCGTTATAGAAACCTGGCGTTATATATCCCAACCACGCTACACAGAAAAATGCATCGAGAAGCATGTAGCCAATTCACTCTCGTTGAATAACGACACTACTGACTGCTGCTGTTGTAAAATCACATCATATCCGTACGATAGCAAGCTACTACAACAACCCATACAACACGATTACAAAAAAAAATTGAGGTCATCGTCACGTAAGTTCATTCAACCTCACGTTATGAGCGTACACGCTGATGAGTAGAATAAAAAAAAAACTATGACCATCATTAACATCATCATCAAACATACATGCTTATATTATTATTGCTATGGCAGCGACAACAAAGACTCATTATTACGTGATGATTCAATGACCGACAGTTGCATAAGTGTGTAAAAAAAGTGAATGCAAATGATACTGCTTCTTTTGTGAAAAACTACTACTACTAATGACCTTTCGTGTGTGTTGGGAAATATGTACGTAACTGTTTGGTAGAGAACCTTTAAGGGCAGGGACCCTGCACGATTCTCTTTGTCAGGATGAAGGACCTGTAATTAGGGTACAAGCAATGTCTCTGAAACTGTTCTTTTCTTTTTGCCACCAAACGGGGATCCAACAATGTTTACCTCTGGATTTTCCACTCTCAAACTTTATTGTACTCACACATTTTCTTGAATGGTAGTGTAGCTAACACTCTGTTGTTGTCCTGAACGACCTTTTTTTCTCTCTCTGATGATGAATGATGATATTGACAAAAGGTTCATGTGTTTTGGTGCTCTAGCGGTACTTGCCCAGGAGGACGATGTACACAGAGTATTATGAAAACATTCCAAAAAAAAAGGATTATAATAAGCAAGCAAACAACGTAACCAAGGTTAATAAACTGCAGTTTGTCATAAATAGGAGAGAGCATAACACGTAGGAAGGAGTTCCAGGTCTTAATAAAATAGAGCTACAAAATCGGTCACTGACATAAGTTACATCAAGTTTACTGACCTAAGCAGCATCATGACTATGACCAAAGCACTCGCAAAAGCACATATATTCGCCAAAGCTCAAAAAAAAAAATCTGCAATCCTCCGTAAATAAGTTATGTATTAAGGACACACACTCTCGATTACAACACAGAGAACAACGACAAGGAGCAGCACTACTCGCAAGACATAGTAAACTACTCTATCTTTGTTGGCTTGTTGTTTTTTTTTACATAACAATTGTGTATGCAATAGAAGGCAGTTGAATGAACTCTTGGTAAAAACAACTCTCTCTCGCGTTATCTGCCAACCGTGCATACTATTTTATTATTTCAAAACGCATTCGACTTTTTTTTTTATCATGACCGTGAACTCAAAATATTAAAACGAGAGAGGATAGATAGATTCACTGTTTCTATATGGCTGGGATATACGATACTATGTTGTTAGTTGGTATGGCGATACACGTATGTGTTGTGCTGTAGGTGAATAACCTTAACTATTATGTTATTTTATGCGCGAAAAAAAAATGAGAGAGAGCCTCTACACGAAATGGAGCAGCAGCTTTATAACTTTTGTTTTTTACTAAACATGTTTACTGCAGCGTCGTCGCAGAAAAAGCTTGTTTTTTTTTGGAATAAAAAATAGCAGTGGTCGTGTGCTATGAGAATGAAGGAAAAGTTTTTATCGGCGTGTGAGTAGGTAAAGCAGACGTAGGAGAACATGACGACGTATCATTGAAGTAGTTTTAGAGGTCAATGGACATATGTTGTTGTTGCTTCTTCTTGCACTTTTGTTGGCGTAGTCCTGGACACAGAGTTCATGAACACACACACTCTTTCGGGCATTTATACGTTTTCGGCTATATTTTGAACACATTGTGGGAAAAACGGTTGCAGTTTGCTCACCGGACGGACGGATATGAAAATTGATAAAAAATATGAAATGTCCGATCATCAATCACCGCGCAAAACGTATGTATAATCAGTAGTTTTATGAAATGAGAAGCGCGATAAAAAAGAAGAGTTCCGAGAACGAAAATTAAATATAGTCCATTGATAAAATTTGAAGCAGCGGCGAACGGCATCGCATTAAAAAAAATTTTTTTTACCCTTGAACATAATTATCCACTTGGCAAAAGAGTGAACACGTATGTGGTTGATATTGTCCAAAAGAAAGAAGAAGTGCACAGGTTAATGCCCTACTTGTCCATTAAACTTGTAACTCGATAAAATCCCTAAAGCTTTTAGAAGGTCATTGTATCTATCCTTGAGATACTTCGGAGTTCTACGTCCTCAAACTCTCCTCTAAACCCACAAAGAGCATTCTCCTCTCTGACAATACAGCTCCATGGTAATTCGTCGACAGCTCCTGCTCCATGCTTTTTATGCGCTACTTCCCCTCTGTATCCTGGCTATCCTGTTCCTTCCTTACTTCTCCGGTCTTTTTTAACCATACCTTGCCATGTTGTAACGAGGTCGTTTACTTTTTACTGCTTACTCTCTGGATGATGATGAGCTACATTCTTTTTAACTTGTTCTACATTAACCAGTCATGAGTTGTTGCGCTCGCTGGACCTTATACCCGATTGTTCACTCGAATTTCAAGTTCAGTCGAAGTTTCACTTTCGTTTCGTGTGGGTTAATAATACAAGCACCATATTCTGTTTTACTCTACAAATCCGTTTGCCAGTGATTTCCAAACTTTATTTTTTAGCTACCGTGATTCTCGAACTGAAATTAGCCGTGGGATTATTGCAAAAACGTGGAGATTTGTGCGAAATTACAATACTCTTGAGTTCTTTTTTGACAAGTTTCGATAGTTCATCTTTTCATATGTGCATACTAGAGATTGTCGCTACAAATCGTAACTATGGATTATTACGATACCAACAATAACTTACTAGTTGGGTGTAGCCCCGGGTTTGGAGATAACATTCAAATTGGTACATTCATCCATTCATCAACGCCATCATGAAAATTTGAAAAAATAGTTTCGATGACAACGGACGACAAAGTTTTAACAAAATGAAATGTTTGTGAATTGCAGAGTTTGATGGAACGACAGTTCTGTGCCGAGTGTGCGGCGACAAAGCGAGCGGCTTCCACTACGGAGTGCACTCATGCGAAGGCTGCAAAGGTTTCTTCCGTCGCAGCATCCAGCAGAAGATTCAGTATCGTCCTTGTACAAAGAACCAACAGTGTAGCATCTTACGTGTGAACCGTAACCGATGTCAGTACTGCAGGCTCAAAAAATGCATCGCTGTTGGCATGTCGCGAGATGGTAAGGCTAACTAATTTTTTTTTTTACTACACGCTTTCATGAGCTCTCTACATATCGCTTCATCTCGAAAAAAAAAAAAAATTGCGTGCGCGCTTTTGCTACCTTGTCTCGTTATTATTATATCACATCAACAACCAATGCTGCTGCTGCACAATGCATTGTTACGCAGTGTGAATGACCTCACTAGAAAAACCTAAACAGAAAAAAAAAGTTGAACAAGTTGCCATGACTACTACTACTAACTATATACGTAAATACGTGTGGTGGTATATGATGGAATAGAGTACTCTCTCTTTTTTAATCGTACCAACCAACCAACCAACTAGTTTGCTGTAAATGAAAAAAGGGTCTGTTGCGATGTCATTTTGTTGAGAGAAGAAAAAAAATAGAGAGTTTGGATGCAAAGGGTATTGAGAGAGAGAGAGAGAGAGAAAAAGTAGAGCATCGTAACTGTAGGTCGTTGAACGCAACGGTGTTGCATACTATCTGTGAGAGAGAGTAACGTTACTTTCTTGTGTGCTGATGTATGCGCTCTGCTCTGTGCTTTTTGGGCTTTCAAGAGTACACGCAAGTACCTGCGAATCAGTTCGATACTGAGCGGTAACGTGAACGCACTTGTGGGCTGAGAGACGTCGAGTCACTGAAAAAAAAAATTATTTTATTCTCTCGTGTGAATCTGTGTAGTGGTGATGATGGTGGAGCGGGATTTGAAATAATAGTTTATTTTTTTTTTTGGAACGTGGTCGTTTTGGAGCGTGGTCGTGTGCGTATAGAATGTGAAATTGATTGTCGTTTGTGCGTGGAGCTCTCTAAAAGAATTAACTGTACAGGTTTCTCGTTAATGTTGCTCAATGTAGTTGTTATCGTGACTGCAGTTTCCTAAAAAAAATAACACGAACTCTCTCTTTCTCAATTTTTTTTTGCTAATCAAACTGAAATAAATACTCATAAAAAATAGTTCACCATGGTAGCACCGACAAAAGTCAAGAGGAGATTTATAGCGCAGCAGGGTGGCGGGCAGCAGAATGGCTCGCAGCTTTTCAGTAACTCGGGCAACGACTCGGAGTGTGAGTCGAGACGATTTTTTTTTTCGCGCGCGAGCACGCATGTTGGAAATGATGATTTGAGTGTGTTGTGTGACGTGTTGGTAATGTTGATGTAGTTTTTGTTTGCAGCGGTGCGATTCGGACGAGTGCCGAAGCGCGAGAAGGCAAAGATCCTCGCGGCGATGCAGCAGAGCCACCACGCTAAAGTGAGTGAGCGCGCGCTGAGCGCAGAGTTGGAGGACACGAGCAAGCTGACGAGCGCTGTAGTGCGGGCTCACATGGATACGTGCGACTTTACGAAAGACAAGGTCCAGAAATGCTACAACACGGCTCTCATCAAGAAGAGCGAAGAAGGGCACAAGGGACAGCGCGTCACCAGCGAGATCACTCTCGTAAGTTTTTTTTCCTATTAAAAATTAAAAATTATTTAACTAAATTATTAAACTAAATTATTAAACCTAAACTCCCGCTTTTTTGTGCTCCGAAAAAGAGGAATATTTATATCTGATTTACCAATTTGTGCGTTTTTGTTGTGTGAGTATCGTGACAAAGAGGTTTATATGATTTTGTCTCGCGTCGCCCCACATGACCAACTGTTTTGTTATTGTAGCCCTGGTCTGCGTAACGTGGAGCTAGTAAGCCGCCTCCAGTCTCACATGAGGTCCGCACTGCACAGCCTCATCCCAGCGTTCGTTGTGCAGGAACTGGACCGCAAGATCCCGGACCTGCGCACACTCAACACACTGCACTCTGAGAAGCTGCTCGCGTTCAAGATGGAGGAGCAGGCGTCCTACGAGCAGGCCAACTCTGCGCCAATCTCAATGACACGGTCGTCAGTGGACTCCGTGGTCCCCCCGAGCAACACTCCCCCGAGCTCGTACGAGCACCACGCGCTCGAGCACTCAAACTCGTCGTCATCTGCGGCGAGCAGCGTGACGATTAGCCCGAGGAGACTGAGCAACAACTCGAGCGGGTCGTGCCCATACAAGAATTTCCCGCGCGGGCTCGAGTCGCCCAGCGGGGACTCTGGAATTGAGTCTGGTGCGTGTTCTAGTCCGGCCAGGTCGGAGGATTTGCCGCTCACTTGCGACGACAAACATCATCATCAGCAGCAGCAGCGCATGGAGGATATGCCCGTGCTCAAACGAGCGCTTCAGGCTCCTCCCATCGTCGACACAAACGTGCTCATGAACGAGGCGTACCGCGTGCACAAGAAGTTCAGGTCAGCTTTATTAAATTAATTCTCTCTTGCAATTCAATTAAAAACTTACAATTAAATCTAATAAATCACGTTTAAAAAACAGATACAGCGACAAGGCGTCTTCGTCGTCGTCGTCCTCCTCGTCATCTTCGTCGTACAGCTCCAGCTCCTCAACCCACTCGGCGTCAAACTCGTCGACGAGCAGCTCCCCACCCCCACCACAGTCGCCACACTCGCACGTGTACTCCCCGAGTCTGTCCCCGTACCCAGTGGCACAGCCGCCCCGCCCACACTCCCACAACTGTTCCCCACCACCGCCGCCGCCACACCAGCTGTACCCCCAGCTAGCGTCAGCACTGACAACGCCCCGAACAAACGAGGCGTACCCGTTCAAGTCGCCGCTCCAGCTGCAGCACAGCACACTCGCGATGAAACTGAACGAGAAACCAAAGCACATGACTGAAGACCAGCAGGTCACGAGCGAACTACTCCACACGATAATAATGAGGGGCGAGGACCACGACCCACTCCCCCCACGCTCATCATCCGCGTCACAACAACAACAGCAGCAGCAGTCCGACTCGTCACAAGTCCCACTCAACTTGAGTAAAAAGATGGTGTGCTAAAGTAACGAGGGGAAGGGCAGTGCACTCTTAAGTTTTAAGATGATCTCTCTGTACACACAACAATCAGCACATCACAATCGTGTTTTTTATTCAATTTAAATTAATCAAAATAGTCGTAATTTACCTAATTCTTGTCGTGACAAGGTGCGTCTTTTTTTAATCTGTAAATTGTAGATATGTTTAGCTACCCGTAAAGCGTGTTTTTTACACTCTTTTTTGTTTTTTTTGTTTAAAACTCTGTAAATACGTAA
Organism: Sinhomidia bicolor; assembly: GCA_027743785.1. Lineage (NCBI taxonomy): Eukaryota > Metazoa > Arthropoda > Collembola > Entomobryomorpha > Entomobryidae > Sinhomidia > Sinhomidia bicolor. The sequence continues at coordinate 11,007 of JAHZMT010003817.1, forward strand.
CTATAGTAATGTCGAGTTTTTTTTCTTTATTTTCTAGTTTAGCATAATACGTTTCTCTCTATGTATATAAAACGTTTGTTTTTTTTTGTTGTTGTTTTTTTTAAAAATCTTGTTGTCAAGGAGTTTTTTCTTTCTTTTGGATATGATAATTAAACAAGAGAAAAAGTGGTGGAGTATAAGATATTAAAAATATCGAGTTGTCTTGGAAACGGCCGGTTTATTTTCATACGTTATTTATTGGTTTGGGGCATTATTCGCACCGAAACTGAAAGCCTGCATAATAACATAGCATTTTGGTGTTTTCCATAACAACGAGCCTACTGGCATGGCATGTAAATTATGTAATTTAGCATGTAATTGGACCCCTTTTCACGACCTTGACACATTTAAATGCCTGTTTTACTCTGGGTTGTCATCATCACGTTATATATTTTCGGCAGTTTTGCATACTTGCATTTAGCCAGACGCGCAGACTGAGGGGCAGACACAACATTTCCGAAATTCATTGCTGCTTTGCATTTTAATTTGGGTAGTGGCTGCACTTGTTGGAGTACTGCGATCGCATTCTTTTTTGGACAACTTATGAAACAAGTTGGTTTTAATGCATTCTAACTCCACTTCAGTTTTTCCCACACTGCTCAGATAATTTTCAATATAACCTAGCGCATCACTCCATTTTCTCCAAAACAGTTGCTTTATAAACGACCACGTTCCGATTTATTCCATAAAGAATATTTTAAGTTGTTATTAATAACTTGATTTTCGAATGCTGATTTGGAGAATTTAGATTTTTTTCGAAGCACGAGTTCTGTTCCACCATCTACTAAATAGAAAATGCTAACAACTTCAGAAGACCCGATCTAGTAGCCACAAATGGTAAAGATGGAGTTGGTACGCAGCAACAACGGCTTGACTCGTGCGTTGTTTCGTTCCTCCAGTCGAGCACGACATAATACCCACTAGCGGAAAGGTAAGATGTCCAGATAGGAGGAAATAAAGAAATGTGAGAAATAAAGATGGAGTAAATAAAAAGTGTACGATGAATAAAACAGACAAAAAGTATCCTCTTTTAATTATTTACAACAGCACACATATTTACAACGTACATTACAAAAAAAAGAAACGGAAACAAAAAACACGTTTAAAAACAGACGAAGATTAAAATTAAACATAATATTTCGTTCGATGAAATTCTCTGCATGTTTTTTTTTGAAGAACCAACAATGTAAAAACTCTCTTTTTAGTGCAGCAGCAGTGAAATTTCGTTGTTAAAACCAGACTTTTGCGTTTTTTAGTATAAAATTGCAGCAGCAGCATCAACTTTTGTGGATGTAAAAAAAGCTGATTTTTGAAAAACGGAAAAAAGTCTTTATTTAAACAGCTCTTTTGCGTAATGCCAAATCCTGAAAAAGTACTCGTTCCTACGGAGGAGAGCACTCCTCGAGTAGAACCGAATGTCAGCGTCCATTCCCGCTTCCCGCATCCACGACGTTGTCGTCTCCGTTGTGAGGCTTAGAGACGGCGTTTCCTTTTCCGTTGTTACCTCGTCGTCGTGCTGCTGTTGGCGGAGGTCGCTCAGTGCGGAGGGGTCTGCACACAGAAAATTATTTACTATTTTTCAACGAATGAATCGGATTTAAATAAAATTAGTGTTGACATTAAAATAAATTTTGACTCACCCAACTTGGCATTACAGATCTTAACGCCCTCCTCACTCTCCAACGCCTCACTCAACCCGATCTCGTTCCTCGCAAAGATTCGGATCAGGTACTCGTGTCCATCCTGGAGCTCCTTAACCGTTAGCTTTTGATCGTCAGCTCCCACCTGGCCTACTTCCATCCACATTGTTTTGCTAACGTCCTTTATCGCTATCACGTAGCCCTCTATTGGCGCTCCGCCGTCGGACTCTGGGATTCCCCACTCGATTAGTACCGTGTTTAGGCCTATTTGGCGGCACTCCAGTGGGCCAGTTGGCGGAGACGGTGGCGCTAAACATTTTTTTAATATTAGGGGTTTTATACCTCATCCATAACTCATCTATAACTCATCTATAACTCATCCATAACTCATCAACAACTCATCTATAACTCATCCATAACTCATCAACTACTCATCCATAATTCATCTTGGACGTGAAATTAAGAATGAGCAACTCACTTGCATGCGTCTTGAGGACGACCTTGTTGGAAACGCAAGGCTGCGACACCCCGAC
>JAHZMT010003818.1:0-23068 GCA_027743785.1 Sinhomidia bicolor
TTTCAATTACACAGTAATTACTTACTGATTACGAAAAGAGTCAAATAAAAAAATTGAAACTAAATTGCTTTCTAGAACTGAATACCTAAGCTCAACAGTAATAGTTCCGAGTTCCCAGCATTTTAATTTTACTGTCACTCTTGAGTTTTTTTTTCTTCTACTACTTTCGTCTTTGCTCCTTGTACCTTACATGATTATTACATGGCATTTATCATCACCACATCTTATCACAATTTATCTCAGGAGCAATTTATTTCATCTAAATGTATGAGCTTAAACTACGGACTGAATTTTAAACAGATTAACTTGCCAGTTCTTTTTCACCATAAATGTAGTAGAGAGAGAGAGAGAGAGAGAAAGAGAGAGCAGCGGGAGCGTAGTGTTTTTTTTAGCTTGAAGAAAAAGATTACGCAGAAATTTCCCCTGAGAAGTTAAGACGCATTCGTTTAGTCTAAAAGTATTCTCAAGCACGCTTGCCCACCAAGTATCATATCTCCCCACACGTCTTGCGTCCTTCTATCACTATCACTATTACAAGCCACCTAACCACTGCTACTAAACAAGTCTCTTGTTTCACAGGGACCTGATCATTTTTAGTTTTAAGCAGTGAAGAGTTTTTTTTTTATTTTCCGCCATGTAATTCAATCACCTAATTTTTCCAACTAATTCCCTGATAACCTTTTCCTAACATTTTAGCTTGCTGTTATGACGAAAATAGCATAATAATATCTACCTAGGCAGTAAAAAAAACTATTCATGCTGATCCTTGAAGAGACTGATATTATACAAGCTTTACTGCTTATTCATTTAACCTTTTTCAATTAATACATTAAAATCTCCAGAGAAAAAAGTCTAACCAGCAGAGCAAATTGCGCACGGGGAGCTTAAGCCTATCAGGAAAATTACCTACCTGGTGTCTTTTAATTGTTTACCTTTTTATGGCAATATTCTTTTCATTTTCTTTTTACCTTCAGTGTGGTCAACAAGTAGGTATAATGTCTTTAGACAACTTATTTTCTTTCCTGTTTCATTAGTTACATTACCATATCTAAAGTACTATTTCGAGCAACAACTACTAAATGCGAACACCATCATCTAAAATGTCCGTACTATTATTGCCTGTATACTTTTCACCTCACCGTCGAGTCAGTCTTGAAACAAACATGCGTAAATACTGTAATTCTTGTAACTGTAATGTAAAAAAACATTTTGCTACAAAATCTGCAGCAGCTGCCACCATACCAGCCAGCCATGTACATTTGTATATAGTAGAGGGCCTTTCAACAGCATTAATGTTCTCGTTGTTGCCATCATCATCGTTCACAACTTGTTTGCGATTATTTTTACTAGAGATACGTTAGACTAGCTACATATATGCAGTCTTTATATTTATAGTAGTAGCCACGTTGGACGGCAACGTTTTTGGCGGAGCTAAACAACGAAAAAAAACATTATGGCTGAAACCATGATCGTCATTGTGATCATCGTCATCGTCATCAACTTTCCATCCGCAACCGTAGTCGTCATCACTGCCATGTGTTTTATTATTATAAGAAGGGAAAAGGGAACAAGAAGAGGGCACTCTGCTGCTCTTCTATCACCACCACCACCACCTCTACTACTACTTGTGATTGTAGTTGAACTCTCACGGATTAATCCGTATTAGCCTTAATGCCTCTTAATAGCCGCCATGTGTTGGTAATTATTTCTATTCCCTCGTTTTCTTTACTCCCAGTCGCAAGTACACTACATAAGTCTTTCCTCTAAAACTCCTACTCCTGTACTACGACTTGCAGCATTTTTTTAGTGAAGTAGCTAGTAGTAACGACGGCAGTTTATATGCGGAACAATAGGGGTTTAAAAAAAATAGACACTCATTTTATTGCGGAAAACATGAGCAGGGACACCTTTTTTCGCTTCCTCTTCCTCGTGTACAAAATGGGCAAAAAAGTCTCTCTTTTTTCTCTGACTGTAAAAATATTTACAAAAGTGAATGGACGGATAATGGGTGAATGTGAGCCTGCATAAGCCAAGTCACTTCACTTCCAGCTGCTATTTATCTTTCTATTTTACAATTGCTACTCATGAACAGAAGGAGTTTGCAATCAATTTTTTTACTAGAATCAAAGTGACAACAGCATAAGCTATACTAACTTGGCTTTGCGGCGTTTAAAAAAATGGGTTGAAAGTTTGGAATTGACTGGATGATGCAGTTTGAGTTTTCTTTAAAAATTTATAGATTCTGCTGCATTTGTATAGGCGATAATTTATCTGTCGACAGTATGCAGTTTTGAACGTGAGCATGTACTCTTGTTTCGTTTTTAAGAACCTGAAAGTATACAAAGATGCTGCTTGCACTGGATGTCATTCCAGGTATATGGGGCACTGTGATACTGCACAGTTTACCCTTTGAAGAAGATACTACAGACGCTAGTTTATCATCATCGAAAACCAAAAAGAATTATAGAGTAAGCCCCTGTTGCAGTCATCATCATCTAACTAACATGTCATTTGAGAAAGTATGCAAGAACAGTATAGAAAATACGGGAAAAAATGTGAAACAAAATGTCTTTTATAAAAAAAAAAAGAATTTCCTCCTTTCATTGACTTGCTTTTCACTTTTCTGTATTCATTTGTTCTATAAAATGAAAGTGCTCAAACGGAATCGCAAAAAATATAGGAAATGTTAAAATGTTTTTTTTTCATATTTCCTCAGGTGACAAATCAAGCATGAAATAAATTGCCCTTTCAACTTTTCTTCTTATCGTTTCTGACCTATTGTTATATAATAATATTTATTTATTTATATTCTGAATATAAATATGTTTGAGGAATATTTTTGAGAGAGGAAATGGAATATATAATAAAATTTTCCCTTTATGGCAGCATTTTGAGGGGAATTTTTTTATCCTACACTTGACAGTACATTGTCCCTACTTCATTGCGTAAGTGTGCAGAAAAAATAATAATAAATAGAAATGGCAAACTAAAGCAAACAAAAGACCAATGAACGATGAACCTTTCTCTTTACTTTCACCCTTTTGCTGGCCTGGTCCAGAATAGTAATTAGTATGTGGTGAAGTCGGTGCTTTTTTTATGGTTAGTGTTCCCATGATGATGACAGTACAACACCAAAAAAAAACTTCAACATCTCTACTCATGTTTCCACGACTTTCTTTACACGCCTTTCCTTACTGAACAAAGTAGAGCCCATGCCACTAATTAGATTTATTTGTAACTGAAAAAAATACTATATATAACTGGATCATTATGCGCTCCTTGTATTGCAGAGAAGGATGATTAGAAAAGATGGCAATTGGATACTCAAAAAGTAAGACTGTGTGTTTGTGAGCCACCAAATTTTTTGCAGCCCATTAAGGCACACGTTTGTGACATGCCCTACTACAAGTCAAATCAACAGTTGACAAAAAAAGTACGTTGTAATTTCTTTTCTCTTTTTTTGTCAACTACACAACTGACTCTCTAGCTACTATTACGTTTTATCATTATTACAACCTAAATACCTACTTCAAAAGAAATTGGGATGCGACCACCATTTTTGGGACCATTTTAAAGAAGCCTTTTTTACATCTTTTACAAAAAGGAGCATAGCCTACAACGACGTTATTTTTTGGCAGCTTTTTACAATAGCTACTAATGCATATCTGTTTGTTTGTATACACGTGTGCGATAAGATGCGATTTTATCCTCTTGATGTAAGTGTCTATTTTTTGGAATATGGGGCAACCTAATAATACAAATGTAATAGCAGTAGTGGCACTTGAGAGAAGTTGTGAATTGAGAAACATTTATGAAAACTATTATGAAAAACGGGCAGCATCATAAGAGCCGTTGTTTGTAGCGTTGCGATAGTAGTAGTAGGTAATATGCAGCTCTAAGACTACACAGCTTTCTTTCTTCTTCTTCTTCATTGATTGTAAGTGTTGTTGTTGGTGGTTTGAGTGAGTGTAAGCAAAGAAGAGCGTTCATGGTAAAAAAAAAATAGACGTGATAATAATGCTGACAAGTTGTGATAGGATTTTCCATCATGCTTGAATTACGATATTATATTATATGTATTTTCCCTCTTTGCTCTACTCGCACTAACCCTCTTCTCATGAACAGATAGCATAGTAGATATGTTACAACCACTATCGCTACCACCTATTCCACTGGATTTTCGTCTTCTCCACTCTGTTTAACTAACAATGCGTGTGTGTTTGTTATTATTATTATTATTGTTGGTGGTGGTGGTGGTGGTGGAAGTGTTGTTACATGAGATTATGGGAATGTTGTACCATACATGCTTTTATTTATTTATTTATTTATATTTGCGGAATGAGCGTGCAGAGAAATGTGCTTTGATCCACAGCTGTAATATAGAAACACGTCGTCTTCTCATCATCACCACCACCACCACCATCCTTGCATTGTCCTCAACAGCAGCAATATTATAATATATTTAAGTGAGCACGGATGTAAGTGAGCAGTGCACAATGGAAAAAAGGCGAGAGGCTCATTACTATTTTCTCTGTGGATTTATCTGTCTTATGATATTGCATATTATTATTATTATAATAATAAAATAAGTAAATATATGTAAGATACTAAATAATGCATCTAGTTATTATCTGAAGGAGAAAGCTATCTCTGGTTCAACAGCTATTTGTCTGTCTGCTAGCTGTGTGTGTGTGTTATGGCGGCGGTAGAGGTTTTCCCTGCTAATAATTTAGGGAAGCGACCGCAGAGAGAGATAAATCAGTCAAAAGAAAATCATGACGTTTTCACTTTCATACATTAATAATAAATATAGAGGGAGAGGATATTTATACATGTGCCTACTACTATATATTTTTTTCCTTGCTGTTTTTCCTACCCTAATAATAATAATAATACTCTACTACTTTCCTGCTCCCAGTCAGTCCTTCTCATCAAGATTGTCGTCACTGTGTGATATGATGATAAGTGTGATGAGATATGATATGATGATGCTCTCTATATCCTCTTGCTTCCCTTCTTGTCCTCAGAGGAAGCGCCCACTCTTTTAGAGATAAGTAATAATATACTTGATGGATTCTGTTTTTTATTTGGGGCTACTACTCCTACTACTGCTGCTGCTACTACTGCTAACTTTACTAGTAGACGGAAACTGTGTCAAAGAAATAATTTTATATTACGTGTCTTCTTGACACATTTGATGTATGAGAGGTACACTTGTAATATTATTTTGTGCTATGAAAAGATGTTACATGAACTTTGTGGAATTGAAATTTTTTTTTTCAACTTTGTAGACTATCAAGGGTGCTATTTGAGCATGGCTCACAGAAGTAGTTGCTAGCTGCCCTCACAGTGTGAATATAATTTAACATGCTGTGGTCATTTCCAGCACGTGGAGGTAATAATACGTAAGGAAATGAATGAGCACACAATGCACAGTGTTGCAGGAAAACAACATCTGCCTTTTTAAGTTTGAAAGTATACTGTGAAAAGGAAAATATATATAAAAAGAGAAAGAGAGAGAGAGAGAGAGAAAGATTGTGACGAGACATGAAAAAGATTTTTTGTACTTACGGTTAGTTGAAGACGACGGGCTTGAAGAGCTTGTTTTTGTTATGTCCAAAGACAAAGGAAACCAATTGCTGGTCAAAGGAGTTGATGTAGTAGAATGCTGAGAGTAAGTACTCTTTTTGTGTTGACGCGTGGAAGCGAGAAAATGTGAAGAGGGTGATGACTTGAGTCACGATATTATATTTCTTGGTGGCTGAAGCTTACTCCGTAGCTTAGTCTCCTGTTTTTTGATTTTTTTGTGTTTGAATTTATTTTAAATTGCAAACTTTTTTTCCAGCTCCGTTACAACTGTTATATAAAAGAAAGGAAGAAGAGAATTTACTTTTTAATTTTTTTGTTTCTTGCTTGTTAGCAAATTTGAATAAGAGAAAGGCTACAATAATCGATGGTAAAGTTGCCTTCTAAGAAAAATCAAGTAAAGTAAGAAAAAGACAGATATAGAGTAAGAGAGAGAAAGAAGAAGTTGTTTGAATTGAAAAGGATCCGTGGTGAAAGTATTTGAAAACCTTTTGTGTGTGGATATGGTAGTGGTGAAATGGAGTAGCTTGACAATTTGCTTGTGATGATTATATGATTATTTGTTACTGTTGCTTGCTTGCTATTCTCTTCTGCTAGCTCTGCTTTTGTGTGTGTGTACAGGTTGGAGACTACGAGTGAATTGAGATTCCTGGCAGGATTCCTCCCTTTTTATATGGATCTCGAGAAAATGACGGGGAACGCGTTGGGTATGGAGAGGAACCATACATTTCTTTCTTTCTTTCTTTTTTTTCCTGCACCGTATGCCTCAATTGCTGCTGTTGTGGAAAAAAATGAGCCTACGCAAGTAAACTACGTGGTATTGTCATCATCATCATCATCGTCAACATTATAGGCTATCCTTCAGTAAAGAGTTGGTGGTGGTGGTGGCGTTGTTTTTTTCAATGCGATTTTTTCTCTCCTCTTCTTAAAATGTGAATAATGGTCATGTATGCAAGCCAGCAAGTGAGTCTCTCAGTATGACGGTTACATGAATATGCTTAAGAATTGTACAAAGGGGAAATGGTGGAATGATAGTTTGTTGTGTCTTAAGGGATATTATAAAACGCTTTTATGGTAAGATCAACGTATATTTACATAGAGAGCTTTCTTTGTAAAGATTTGCAGAAATAAAGGAGTTTTGTGTGTGTGTGTGTGCTCAGTGCTCGTAATGTTATGGCAGTATGGTCATGTCAAACAAGTGATTCCCTTGATATGCTGCTTGCTCCTTCCAACAAAACAACATGCTACCACCCTTTTGCACCATTTTTTTTAACCCTGTGTACAACTTTTGTATTCCGTGTATGCATTCATCATCATTTTTGTGTTACTTGCAAATGTATGTATGTAGGTAACTGCGTCATTGAAAATGCAAACCCACTGACGAGGTGTGTAGGTTTACGGTTATCATTTCTCCTCCCCTTTCACCCTAAAAAAATGCTTGTCTGGAAAAAAAGATACATACAGGTTGGTGGTGGTGGTGGTGGTGGCGGTTGTTCTTAGAACAGTATATTGTAGTCGCCAAGTGTTTAAAATACGTCATAGCCAATCCTGTTGCATGCCACCACCATTCTGCACACTTTTTTTGTAATATTGATACACTTTCAAATGTGCACATATACATAAATGACTGCTTGTTCACTGATCACATAAATTTGGGCCTCCACTGAAATGAAAAAACTTGCTCAAACTAAATTGCATTATATTTTTCTCACTCGAGTCTCTTTCTTTCACAATGGGTCAACTTTTAGGCATTTTTAAGGAGGCTCTGGAACATCAAAAAATCTTTTCTTTTTCTTTTCGAAACAGCAAAATACTTGGAAAAGTTCCCTTTGTTGTATGTGCATGGAGCCAGTTCCCTGTTGAGTTTGCACACCGATTAGAAGCGTATTATATACCAGTGAAAGTATGCATAGCTTTGTTGCACTTTTAAACGACAAAGTTTGGTGATAGACTACTACTCATAATAGTCATGATTGCAGATACGCCATCAAACTTTTAGTTTTCACCCAAAAAAATCAAGTATGTATCTCCCTAGTAATTTGTAGTCATTCAGATACTATAAAATCATTAGAACATTAATGACTCTGCATAAATCTTTTGAGCAAATATGAATCCCAAAATTACACAAGCTACATCATCATCAGCAGCAGCATTACTGCGTTGTAAATTGATTTTGTGGTGTACGCGTACAAAATTTTCCTTTTTTAAATAAAAAATAAAGTCATAACAGTGTATTATTAGCATTTTATGCCAAGTTCAGAACAAGCTTTCCAATTCTCTCCATTGTGAAAATATCAAGACTCTTCCAAGTTTCCCATCATGACACCAGTTTAAACTCTAGACGACAAGCATAATACTCCAGATAAAGAATAGCCCTGCAGCTTGGCCTACCACCACCATTCAGTGGAACATTATAACAAACAAAGGAAACTTAATAAAACAATGTTTTCCTATTAATTATCCACACCCAGCGATTCCAATATCCAAAGTTTGTAACTACTCAAATCATTTTATGCACAGCTAACTTTCTCCTACCACATACATGCGTAATAATGAGGATCGAGTTTCTATTTTAAGCAAATGAACTAAATTGTCAACTTGTTTAACTTGAACTCAAGGAGCTTACATTATTATTTTTGTGGTATTATGGCGCGACTGTTTCTCCTACGACTGCACATTCAAATAGACAGGCAGTACATTATAATATGGCATAGAGTGTAATTGTAATTCAAAGAATAACGCCTAATTCTCTGCTCCAGATCCGATAATCACATTTGCTTAAAAACAGAAAAGACAAATTTGACACGCTAATAAAAAAAAGTTGAGTAGGATGGAGTTGGAGAGTAAAGTGGAGACGGGAAAATACATATATAAAAAAAGAGAAAAGTATAGAAAAAGCTGCGTTGATAATGATGGCGGTGACGGTGGTAACAAAACCAGAAACAACTAATCATCATCATCATCATGTGATGTATGTATGTATATATATTTTATTTTCAGCAGAACAAAAGAGAAGGAGATAACAGAATGCTAACTTATTGGGCCTGGTTTCTACACTTTTATAAAAACAGTGGCAGTCTTGGTGCTCTGTTTCTGATTTTTATCTACTTAGTAAATTATTTTTTTGTCTCTTCAATCATTTCTTCCTTTCTTTCTCTCTCTCTCTTTCTTTTTCTTTTCTGGTTTGATGGAGGTGGAGCTGCTTTAAATTTGTTGACTGTTACAAGTATACAGACACAATCCAAATAATTGCAAACAAAACTTATTTTTTTCTGCTTTACGTTCGTGTTCTTCTGTGTGCGTTTGATAATGTTGTGCATTCTTTTTATTAAGTTTATGTTCAACTTGAGCGCATGTTGTAGTAGTAGCGTAGTCGTAGAAGATTTATTTTGTCACACAGATGATGGAAAAATGATTAATCATTTTTGTCTGCTAACTGAAATGCACATTATTATATATATTTTTTCTCATTAAACATGCTGTTGAAAAAGTTGGAAATAAAAAATAATGTTTCAGCCAACAATTATCAAACAATGTATACACTCTGGTTGTTTGATGTACAGCAGCAGTGTAATATTAAAAAAGATGTGTGTATAGTTTGGTTTCGTTTGCTATTTCTTTCGAAACATTCCAAATGTCAAAATTGCATTTTATTCAATGAAATGACAATGACAAGACAGGAAGGGAAGGGAATGGAGAAAGCAGATGCACTGCATGGGCGAAAATAAAACTGTGTAAAACAGGCTTGTTCATAGAATGAGTACAACCACAAGTAAGTTTCATGAGCCAGAACAGCAGATGAGTGAGTATTTGGAGCGTCGTCGTTTCTCAAGTGATTTCATGGTGCATGCATGGCAAGAACATCTTTTTTACTTTCTACCTACACAGCAGAAAAACACATAAAAATGTATCAGAACAAAAAAAATGTTGGAGGAAAACGACTGACAGAAAAATAACAAGGAAGCAATATCTACACAAAAACTTGCTTTCTTTTTTTCCGCCGACATATGTATGACCGTTTGACTTGAATTTTCTTGTTTCGGCGAGAAGGGTCAAAATTAAAGCAAAAAAATGGAATCGGCATGGGTTCCGCCAACGTCATGAGATGACATAACTGTGTGACTACTTGAATTAACATTATCACTGTTTCATTATTTCCTCTTACAAAAAATAGTATATTAACTCTGTACGAACGATGCACTTCCCACTGTCAGTCCTTCAGTTTTGCTTTACTATTTGGCAACTTAAATATAAGTAGCATGCTATTATTACGTTGCAGTGTAAAAGTTTATTTGCTAAATTGTTGTTAAAGATTATTGTGTAAACTGCATTTAATGAGAGTAAGTGGGAAGAATAATAGTACAAGCTGTGAATAGTAAAAAAAAAGACTTTGCCTCTTCCGGTATTACTACTACTGTTGCTGTTACATGTTTAACGTAGTTATTAGAAGATTTTGATTCTCACGTTTTGTTTTGTATGTAAACGTTTATTTGTCGGTAATTCGTTTATTTAGACAATAATATTGTATTGTTACTACTACTTATTTCGAATTAGGACCAAAATTCGAAAATAATGGCGTGCTACTTATTATTATAGCTATTGTGGGTCTTATAATTCTTATTTCCTCCTTACACACACACACACACACGGAGCTTGAGCTACGTATATTCATTTTGATGCTGCTATTCAATGTCTTGTTGGCGTATACGGATATTAATTAATTAATCCTAAAAGAGGATAAAAGTGATGACAATAGTAATCAAAGGGGCGTAGGTGCACAGTAAATGTTTCGTGTGGAAGAAAAGGGCATGGTCAATTTAATTACTACACGCTGCTTTAAGAAACCAAGAAGAAAAGTGTGCTCTGAGTCTCTCAGCTTTTGTTTTTCTCTCTTTGTACTACAAAGTGCTTCCGTGTAGCATTCAATGATTCACAGTGGGATACTTTTTTTTTCAAAAAATAATTAAAAAGCAGCTTTGTTCTCTTGCTGAACACAAGTATATGCTATGCATGCATATCTTTACAAGTGTGTGGTGCAGTAGTAGTAGGTTGGTGGAGTGGAGATGGCTGCAGTTTTGGTAGGAGGGAGAAAAGTAGAAAGCTAAACTGTTTTCTCTTTCCTTCCTCAACACAGAAAGTCAGAGACCATTAGCAAATAGTGTCGTTGGCAATGGTGTCATTATGTTCAGCATTGCTGCCACCTACTCACAATATTTTTTTTGGCAAGGATCGACAAAGGTCTTTTGAAAGAATTTACAGAAAAAAAGTTTATTCTTTTTACCTAGTATTCTGACCAATGTAAGCAGCATCTTTTTTTTGCAGGGATAAAAGTTTAGCTAGCTTTATTCAAACGCTGAAAAAAAGTCGCATTATCTCTGTATTTAATTCAGAATAAAGTTGGAGTTCTTAAGAAAAGAAGTAAAGATTTGTACTCAAGGCACAGCTCCTTTAATGTACTGTTGACATGGGAACGATGAAAAAAATCTTTTTGAAAACGAAACGACAATTCTGTTGGTTTCAAAAAGAACAAGAGGGAAAAATTCAAAAAAATACGTAATTGTTGTTATTATTATAACTTTCTCTGCCCACGTATTGTAAGACGTACGTCATCATCATCACATGTCTCACAGTTTTTGCTGGCGTGCTGACCCCTGAGGGAGTTGTTTTCATAAAGTTGGGTTCGGGGAATTTACTACAAATATTTACAGCGTTGTGTGTAAAATTGATGTCATGGGATGGAACGTTGAAGGAACAAGATGTGAAATATTGCGTTGTTCTTTATAGACATGCAAAAGGCGTGTGGGGGTGATTTGCGACTAGGTAGTGTGAAGATGTGTCGCGCAAGGAGAAGCACAAGGAAATGTAGAACAAGCTAAAAATAGCAGTTTTTATTAAGATTTTGCTGGAAGTAAATTTTTTATTCTTAATGTAATTGGAAGCGTTAAAAACGTTTGGGCAAAGTACTGATATGTACAAGTTTAGGGAAAACATTTTACTGGCAGTTCCCATTTTGTACGATTGATAATTTCTACATCAATTTGTTGGAATGAAAAAATACTGTCAAGGCAGTATGAAATGTTTACTCAAGATGAAAAATGCAGAATATGCAATTATCGTTGTTTCATAAAAAATGGTTAGTGTACTGATACTTTTCTAGTGACAAAGTTACTCATCTACACAGCAGCAAAATTCCAACTTTTGTATGTTATTTTGATTTTTTTAAAAACATGTATTTACACACGTGCTTCCCTTTGATGAAAAGTGCAAGGCCACAGCCAATCCTTTTTGTAGAAAGCGTCAAACTGTGAAGTTCACAAATACAAACAAGCATGATGGTATCCCGGGGTTCAAATTAAAGACTCTGCATTGCTTAAATTTTGAAGATATTTTAAGGTTATAACTGCAGTTGCACTCTGTAGAGACGACATTTTAAATGAAAAAATGCTTCTTCTATAAAAAAAAGATCCCAAAACTAGTTTAGCAACTACATTCTGTATGAATGACACACAGCACAATATTCTTTTTTTTACAAAAAAACTGCTCCGATTTACTTTTCCAAAAATTCGAAATGTAAGTTATTTTGCAATGGTGATAAATGTCAATAACAGTCAAAATCACTGACCGATATAGTGCAGAGCAGCAAAGTCATAGCATTTTATATGTGAAATCATCGCNCAAAAATTCGAACTGTAAGTTATTTTGCAATGGTGATAAATGTCAATAACAGTCAAAATCACTGACCGATATAGTGCAGAGCAGCAAAGTCATAGCATTTTATATGTGAAATCATCGCAGTGTGTGTGACCTGAGAAGAAAGTAACATAATTTGACAAAATAGCGCAGTTTATGTCACAAACATAAAATATTATACCATTAGTACCAGCAAAAGTGTTCTATCAACACATATTTTTGCCGTAAATAAATACAAGTACACTTACCTCTTCTAGCACTGTGTGCTCAGCTTCAGACAGACAAGCTATCGGTGATATTCTCCTATAATAATAATGTGCTTTACAGAGGAAAAAAATCTTCCCGAAAGCTAGCGCGAGAATTCATGAAGATGTATTTGACAGTTGAACCAACATCATTACCATTTCGTTGACATGTTGTGTAGCGAAGGGACAAAATTTTTTTACGATGCCACACAAAAGGTTAAGAACTGCCCGCAAGACGGCAAAGTAAACAAGTTGTGTTATCAGAAACTTTGAGCTACATGAACTGTGTGTTAGAGCAAAATGTATAATTATAAAAACTACTGTCATTTCACAATTGAACAGAGACTGAATTGTCACTTTGTCACTCATTGTGCCTAATTTTAATGAAAAAACTGAAATATTAGGTTTTATGACAGCCGGACGGACTGACGACGGGAGTAGTCCTATTAAGCATTCAGTGTTTGGGTGCGTTATTATGATAGTGTAAATACTGTGTCGTACCAGATATTATGATGGGAATCTACTATTTTTGTAGTAGCACAAATCAAAGTCAAAGTATATTTTATACAAACTTGCTGTTGGAGCATCCCCAGTTCCAAGACTTTTTTTTAAAATCTCATCTTTCCAATTTTATAAAAAAATGTATCTTTTTTCTATATTTTTAGGCATTGCAGATATGTAGTGTAGGTAATATGTCTTTTACCTTGAAGCTGCTTTGTAAAAGGTAAGGTAGGTATACATACAAAAAAGTAGAGTTTAGTTTGCCTGACAGGATAATACCACGGCAAGTCAATGGTGGCCAAATTCTGCTTTTTTTGTTGGAAAATAGTTCGTTTAGTATCCCTTTCCTAAAACATAATAAGCTTATTGTTGAGAAAGGACATTTGACATTATGTTCTTCGAGGGTGAAAGTTTTTTTCTCTCTCTGTGTGTGTGTATGTATATGCTGCCAACTTTTTTGTCATTGAACAAGAAAATGATGAGGCGGAGGAGGTGGATAGAAAGTAAGAAGGAGAATCAGAATTGATATTTCACAACTTTTTTTTCTACTTTGAATACATGTTACTTATTTCATTACGCATTACACACTATCATTCTACTTCAACCACATCAATTTTTATTCAGGAAGAATAGTTACACAAAATTTTGACTGTCCAGTCAGCAAATACTCCATTTTATGCTTTTCTACAACAGTGAATAAATGTAAAAGTCCAAGTATATGTACAATAGAAAATAATTATTTGGTGAGCATTGCGTATATAGTGAAATTGTAAACTACATTCACGTCGACAATTTCACCGAATCCCTTTTTGTGCTTTTTTGAAACCCGTTCCAGTTGTCACAGGTACTGGTCAGCAAACTACGTCTGTACTCTGTACTTTTAGTGTTTAGAAAAGGACAATGGTGATGATGACTAGAAAAAGAAGTAAAATGGTTCAAGTATTTCCGTAGTAAAGTGCTCAATATTGCAAATGAGCTATGTAGCAAAATATATGATATAAATTTATACGCACTATGTGGTAGCTGGTAGGTACATGTAATATTTTGTCACCACTATGACTATACTGCTATGATTTATAGTAAGTTCCTTACTTATGTACAAATAGAAAATGTTTATTCAATTGCATTTGAGAACACGTAGAATGCCAGTGGTGGTGGTGATGGTAGAGGAGGAGGAGGAAAATGCAAACAAAAATGTTTTCAACTATCCATGCTTTACCACGCACGACGATATGAACATTTAAAAGATGGTAACAGACCGAAAGAAAAATGAATTCTATGAATGTTTTTTCCCATCTTATTACGGGATTGCTGGTAAGGATATATTGTGTCAAATTTTCTCATCATCTCTGTGTATGCCTTCGTGTTTTCTACACGACAAGAACCTAATTTTCCTATTCTGTTCAGCTGTGACAGTACTCTTTGTTGGGGTGAAAAAAGTTTAAAAAATATATATATATACATCACATTCTCGTCTGCTTCCAGCCAGTTTCAGTCATCTTGCTTTGTCCTTAGTCGTTTCGTAAAGGATACCATTTTAATTTTTGTCTCTTCTCCCTAAAAAATCCCTTTATGATGACAACAGACTGTCCTCCTGTTGCAATGCACACATAGGGAAAGTGCGAAACAGGGAACGTTGATAGGAAACGTGATGACAGTCAGACAGGGACACAGTATGTGCATTACTATTTCCAAAGGTGTTGTATATCATAATGGTGGTGTGGACGGGAAAATGAGAGAGCGTAAATAAGGGAGCGTATGTTGATAACAATGATTACCCCACTTGTTTCCACGAATAACAGTAATAAGCTGTGCTAAAGTGTGCTAGTTATTATTTATTAGCGTCCATCCTGCTTCCGTACCCAACCAATAAAGGCAGAGTACATAAATATATATACCCACCTACATATATTTATAGACGCCGGTTTTTTTTGGTTCTTTGGTTTCTCAGCAACAGTTATATATAAAGTGACAGCAGCATAGCACCAGCGGTAGTGGATTTTACGAGGTTAAATTAACTAGTGGTTGTAGTTAGTGGGTGTCATCAATACGTTACAACGGTAAATCTCATGCGACTCTAATTTTCCAGCCAGTATAAATAATAAGTTGCAGGTTTCACACCGACATGTTTGCTACTTCCAGGTTATTACATACGATAACAGAGTGGCTTGTATAAGACGTCCACTCGGGGTGTAGTTGTATTGATGTACGCTTTGTATATTTATACACTGGGAAGATTAATGATGGCAAATTTTCATGAATGAAAACAGTCATGAGCTCCATTTTTAGGACAACAATCTCATATTTCACTGGGAGGAGTAGTCTCCCAGACGGGGAAATAACATGGTATAAATATTTAAGCCCTTTGCTAATAATTGCATGGCGTAAATCATAGCGTACTATAATATTGTTGGCTGTAATCTCTGCGCATTCATTTCTATAGCTATGGCAGTAATAACTTATACTATCTTATTAAGTATCTGCGAAATGGTTTCAGCATCTTCTCCAAAGTATAACTCTAATATGCTTGCTTGCGTTCATATTCACACAGACAACAATATGCCTCAAGTCAATAATACTTGTTGACGTTTTGCCTTTCTTTAACTACGTCAATAAATTAGTAGAACACAAAAATTTGGGCGGTGGTAGCGTACGTTTTTTTAAATTGTGAAATTGTAAAAGAGACGGTGAATGTAGGGTATATGTTATATAAACAAGTTGTCTTGAGAAAAAAAGGAAAACACAAGAGAGATCAAAGTTTGAGTCTCGTTTCAATTTGCGGAACAAAGTTTGTGGAAATGTACAATGATGATGATAACGGTTATGACGTCGATAAGATTAAAGTGAAATAGTATTACAAACTGTCGTCATCGCTCCATTTTCTCTTTTTTCTTGCTTCCATGCGAGGGAGAAGAGAGAAGAGTAGTCTCTGCGATGTGTATGTAAATGGGACATGGATGTGTGTATAGGACGCAAGGGAACATTTGTCTTTTTTCGCTTGGGGAAGAATGAGGCGCACGTACGATCTAGTAGCATCACCACCACCGCAGCCACCACCGTGCCGTGCCGGAAAGAAAGGTGAGATAAAATCTGATTCAGCCAAATCTTTTCTACGCCTCACTTTCTGCTTTGAGGAAGGTTTCGTTTAAATAAAATCTGCTTCAGCCAAATCTTTTCTACGCCTCACTTTCTGCTTTGAGGAAGGTTTCGTTTAATCTGTTGCTCTTTTTACCCCCACTTGGCAATGTGTAATGTTTTTTTTCACCTGCTACCGTACTTACTTTCTCTTTCCACGGAAAAGAGTATACTTTGGTTTATGGTAGCCATTTCAGATTAGAAGTAGTGTGGTATAAAAATATGTGCCTAACTAGAATTCCACATTGCATGGGGCAAACTGATCCACTGACATAATGTAGGAAGCAAGAAGAGAGTGTGGTTTGTCATTTGTATAAGCTGTTATAAAAACCTGCTTCTTTCGTAACCATCAGACCTGTGCAAAGCTCCAAATTGCAAGCCTGTGACTAATTTACCTGGGATTTAGCAACCGTAATTATTAAAGTAAGCAAATTGGCAACTAAAGAGCATTCACAGGGGATTTTCAATGATAAATATTTTTACAAGTAGGGCTTAGTATACTCAGTAACAGCAAAGTCAGATTATGATATATAAATAGATATTCTCATGCTGCATATTTTTACCGTTTAAAACTTTCTTTCTTTTTTCACTGAAGGTTTTGCTTACTTTGTAGCACTTGTTGTGCGGAAGCTTACTTTTTCACAGACTAACTGTTTGCCTGAAGTGTACATGCATTTGTTTAGGTAGCTAAGCAATACATACAAAAGTCTTTAAGAACTATAGAGTTTTGTTGCCTTTTCACAACCTACATACAGCTTTATACTTTGTGGGAATTACAAAAGCCTACACATAACTCCTCCATGTTTAGTTTCCGGCTGTTATATCATATCTTAGGCCTTTGTTAAAAACTAGCAGTTTGCAAGTAAAGTTGAAAATCAAACTTGTTGTGATTTACCAAACAAATCTAATTAAATATTGTGTGGGGGTGTGACTTTAAGTAATTACCATGGTTTGGTAAGTACAATCTCATTATTATGTTTACTCCATCTACTATCCAAATTATATTTTGGTCAAGTCAAGGGGAATAATGAATAATTGTTTACATAATTCCAAACAACAACCAAGTGTTTACCTTATTCTTGTAAAATATTTATTTATCCACTCTAATTGCAACCGGATGAAAAAGTTGATGACCCGGACTTGTAGAATACACTGTCATATTTTTAACCTTTGCAATATTTCTCGTTTGCCGCCTCCTCTCAATGCATTATATACTTTTTGTGGGTTGATTTTGATCGTGGGAGGAAAATGTCGTTACATTTTTATTATTACCTCTTTTCAGTTTCGTTTGTGTGTTCACCACGCACAAGTTTTTCTTCATCAAGTCTGAAAGAATAAATTCAGAGATGAGTGATGACTTTTTTTTCTCCGAGGATGATGAATATCGTCGGAATTGGTGGATTTATTTTCTGACATTATTACAGTAAAAGTTTGCATCGTAAAAATGGCGCGCACACACTACACACACACTGCCAGCACTGTACACAGTAGCAGCAGTAGTAGTAGTAGCTGGCAAACACTATGAATTTAATGGTAATTTTAATGACAAAGGTAAAGTGAAAGACGTAATAACGCTATGAAGTAATATTGTTTTCTTGGGATAGCAACCACCAATGCAATTTATAGCTATTAGAATTTTTTTCTTTGGCAATGGAAATAAATTGTTTCAACCATTAATCCACAGCAGTATACATGGGTTAGCTATTTGCATACAATTCTGCTAATAATGCTTATTATTAGTAGTAGTCTAGTCTAGCCGTTGTAACTGGAATTGATACACGAGCAAAACAAAAAATAGATAAATAAATACAGCACCACGACGACCTCCAGCTAAGATAATTCTTCCTTATAGTTAGTTAGTTTTATTATTTGTTTATTTACAAAAAAATTACATTGTGCAATTATGTAAGTAGGTAGAAATAAAACTACTACTCCAACATCACGTGTGCGTGCAGCAAAACTGACCTGGTGGTGGTTTATTGCTTTATAATATTGTTTAAAGCCCATTGAGATTTAATGGCAACTTGACCTTACACTGGGAAAAAAATGCCAAAATGAAAGTAAATTCTGTACAAAAAACTGTATTACTTTATAATTTATATTATTATACTGTAACTTTTTCATAACGACAAGCAAGAGATTGGTTTGATAAGATGAAGAACATGCTGGTTTAGCATATAACATAACATTTGCTCTCTCCCTCTCTCTCTCTGTGTGTAATACCGTAAATACTACTACTGCATATTCTGTAGAAATGTTTTTCAATTTGGTAACGAATCCATTAAATTACTGCACAGCTTTACTGTAACAGTTACACACTTGCATTGCAGTAACATCAAATAATAACCGTGGGCTTGTTTACACAGACTAAATGTAAGTAGCCATTTCACCACAAGGTTTATTTTTCCTTTGTCCTCTCGACTTGACTTATGAGTTTGTCATAAAACGGGAAAAAAAGTTCTGTAATAAGTTAAGTACTGCGTAGGATGATGATGGTAGTAGGATGCCTATTGCCTATACAGAAAAGAAAATGATTACTGCTATCTCCTATCTTTTACTTGTCGCACTTTTCCCCAAAATATTATACATGCACTGCTGAATGTAGTATTTCTGGTGTTGAATGGTGGTGATGACGATAGTATACCAAATAACGTCACCACTTGATAGTAAATTTGTATTCTCAATTTTTTTTTTTCAACTTTTGTTTATGCAACAGCATATAATTTTTGTTATCAGAGAAAAGTAAAAATAATCTGTTAGTCCAGTTTGTTTTGGTCTTATCAGTGCAGTAAAAAAACTGTTTTGTTGCTTCTGGAAAGATTGAGGAGTTTATTTTTTTAAATAATTTTCGTTATAATCTTTCTCAAGCGGTATTCTTGTTAAGTAATGACGAATGACTTTTTGCTGTTTGACCACAACACGGGAAAATGTTTCACAGTTGGAACTTCCGCTACATTTCTATCTTCGGATTATTAAACTTTCAAACTGCACGGTCGAATTGGTCACCGTTGTAAAACAAGCAGGGCATGAAGAGGCATTTTGGTATGACATCAAGTTGGAAACGTTTCGCTGCCTTTTCAATGGGCTCTTGTGGTGACGATTGTGGCTGCGATATAGAGGGGAAAATTTTTCAACACATTTTTATCTCCAAAATGCTGTATGAGGGAGGGAGACAGAGGAAGCGCATCAGAATCGCTTCCAACGAAACTGATATGCACTAGTTTTTTTTTGTCTGTAGAAACTCTTCACCGTGAATTTGGAATGGACATTGGCTATCTTTTACTACTACATAAAAAAAAGTTGTTCTTTACTTTGTCAAACGTACAAAAAAGTGCACATTCCAAGTCTTTATATTTTACTAGTGCTAGTACTATTCCAAAAAGTTTGTTTACGACATTTATTAACTCATTAAATAAACTTTTTATGGTTTAAAAAAATTACCTACGTTTGTTTTCCATGTAGGTAGGTACTGTACGTAAATACTTTGTTATATGAACACATAGTTTTTTTGTACAGAGACCAAGTGGCACATCTTTTCCAGCAAAAGTAAACTAATTGGAGTATGAAAAAAAACGGGCTTCCCTTCCTTTTTTCTCTGATGGACAGAGTGTGGAAAAAGTATGCTGCCATCATGCTATCATTCATCTGAATCTCCTTTACTTAAAACAGGGAAAGCATTCGGGTTATGGACTGTGGCTTATTATTAGAGACTACACACCGTTTGTAGGTACTTTCGCGCCTTCAAGTTTATTGCAATTTGCAAAGCTGATTTCAATTTCAATAAATGTTATGTTACTATAAAATGCTATAAAAATTGTTGTGATGAAAATTTCACCCCGAAAGATGAACATGTGCGATTTTCTAAATCAGATAGTTTCGTTTTTTTACCTTACACAGGGATGAAATGTAGTCACAGTTGAGTAGCTATTTGAAACGTTTAGTTACTACTTACTACATACCTATTCTTCTCCTGAAAGGCTTTGGGATTAAGGGTTAAGAAAAAAAAACTTGTTGCAATTTTCTGGTGGTTTGTTATCATCACAAAAGAGAAATATCCCATTTATCAAAAAAACAGGTCAGATTCATCACTAGCACTGCTTTATGCTAGTCGGTAAGAAGCATGAACTTATAACGCAGCAATATCTCTGAAATCTTGTTGTTTTTACTGCTTTTTTTCTTCCTTGTTGCTGTTGTTGTCGAAGAAGACAAAGTTTGCTTAAACGTTGTCTAAACTCCTGTTTCATTTTACGTCCGTATTTGTCAACTCCTGCATGGGTACACATTTCCTGTGGAAGATGTTCAAAAAATGATGATGTTTCCTCACAGTGATTTTATTAGCTTAAACATGACATCCCTTTCATGGCTTTTTTTCTGCTTAATACTTTCTCTCCTTCTCCTTCTGGAAGTTTTACTCCCTTTACTCATGTTTGTCTCATTGAAGTAATGCAGATAGAAAAGCATACATAAGTAACATGACAAAAACAAGATGATGTTATGATGTGACTTGAACAAAGTTAAACACAAGGGAAGAGACGGACAACAGCCAAAAATTTGAAGCAAAAGTAGTAAAAATAGCATGCGGATATACACATAGTTTCAACGCACTGATAACAACAAGTCATACACAAAATGTGAATCGACGGCGACGACAATACTGGAAAAAAACTAAGAAGTCGAAAAAAGAAAGTTGAGTAAATAGCCATATATATTATATATGTATGTATGTGGTTGATGGTTTAGGAGAAAGAGCAGAAATTGTATCTGGCTGGTCACATACATATTTATCGGCCTGTTTTTACGTCACGCGCTCTATACATTCCTTTGCCACCACCAATATCATCATCAACCAGGAGAAAGTAAGTAGGAAAAGCCAAACCACTACCATCTCCGCCGCCACCACCACACACCACCACCACCACCACTCTTCGACTTTTACCAAGAAGAAGAGTAAACGAACAAGATCAGTTAAATAGCTGTAGTGGCAGCAGTCTTCTTCATATTTTTCCCCTTCTGTCTCTCTATCTTTTTATCCCGTTTTCCCCTTGTTTCTTCGTCCTTTTGTTACTACTACGACTGTAAACCATTATATTATGAAGTGGTGGTTGTTGCAGCAGCAGCAGCACAACACTGGAGTTAGCATGTCGTATGTTTGGTTGGTGATGGTGGTGGTAGAATAGTAGCAAATTACTTGCTGGTAAGTAAAGTACATACCTTTTTCAACTTTCATGAAAGCCATTCCAGTAAATGGTTGGCCATCTGGAAATCTCATTGCACACATAAACCTACTACAACTACTCCCATTACCTATATGGATGATATGGATAAAAGGGAAATAAGAGGAAAATCTTATTGTGGTTCAGATTTCTCCTTCTTGGTATTTCTCCTTACAATTCCTTTTCGTACACATTATCTGCTTGCTTTCATACTTTTACTTGACTAGTAAAAGTTTAAAAAAACATGGGAATACGTGACATATATACATATGTTATGCAGGTATGTATTCATGATGATGGCATGAATATCTTATTATATGTAAAGATGAGCAGTGGATATCATAAAGTGGCAGTTAGTAAACAGAAGAAGAAAGATCACAGGAGAAGCATATCACTCTCTGGCAGTATAGCAAGCAACAGTGCAAACATGGACAGTTGGAATGAGTGAAAATGTTAATGGGGTAATGGGAGAAACTTGTATTGACGTTAGTGGATTGACTTTTTCTTGACTTTTTTTAAAGGAAATTAAAAACTCTTACGCAACGAACATATTTTGGTATTTGCGGGGGAAAAGTAGGAAATGTGAAATTGGCTAGATTCTTGATGTTATAATGTATTTAGGAGAGCGAAAAAGAGGTAATCATTGGGACCGGAAAAAATACGGGGAATGAAGGAAGCAGAGCTGTTGTGGAAAATGTAAATGCGTCATTCTCCGAAGCGTAAGCCGGATTTTCTAAAGTAGGATATCCTCTTCCCGAAACCAGTCCATCAAAGAAGCTGAAGAATAAAAAAGGGTATTTCATTTTGTTTCATTCATTCATGGGCTGTATTCAAAATGAAGCAGGTTTTCATTAATAAAAAGACGCTACAGTAAGGAAAAAACAAATTTTCTTTAATTTTCGTTATCCCGTTTTTAAATTGCAAAATAATGAAATGATAAACAACATTTTAATGAGGAAAAAACAAGTTAGACTACTACGCAGCAAGTAGTGGTTTGGTTTGTAAAGGTGTGAAAAGAAGTAATTTGTCGAGGTGATTAGTAAAGTTTGTGAAGGAAATGAGAAATGGTGTAATTTAGTGCCTGGTACGCTGTCATAATTGCTTCGGTGATTCAAGGAAATTATTATTTCATACGTAAACAGGAAATGAGAGTAACCAAATAAAATTTTCAAAGCACATCTACAATAAATTGTCAACATAAGTAATAGAAAGTCTTGTAAATAGTCAAATGACGCAAAAGACTTGCTTTGGCCAAGGACTTTATTGGAAAATGTCCACGTTTTATTGGAAAACAAAAAAACCGAAATGTAATGAAATGCTAATTACCAAAGCGAAGACATCGTCAACATCTATTACTTTGAACGGAAACTGGAAAGCTACTTACATTAGGAACGTGGATAATAAGCATGAGCAAACGTCCAGTATCTAGCTATAAAATTAGTTTTATGACAGCCATTTGATCCAGTCACCGAACTTTTCGGGTGGAATGGTGAGGATAAAAAGTCATTTACGTAAGATGCCACCTCCAGATAACCTTCGGTAATCTATCACAAACGGTGCTAGCCATTAATTTGATTTCCATACCAAATACTCAACCATTTCAGACCATCTGCTATGACGCTGACAAATAGTGTTAGCATAAGCACAAGTAACTGCGAAATTCTTACGTGTAACTTCATTCTAATTATTATTCATTTT
>JAHZMT010003819.1:0-16838 GCA_027743785.1 Sinhomidia bicolor
GTTTACAATTGCAAAGATAGCAACAAAATGACAAATTTAGTGTCATTGCACTTCACTTCAAGTACTATATGAACTTTCAATTATTTTATTACTTGCATCTTTATTTTTTCTAAATTTGTAATTAGGTATTTTCATGTGTAGGTATCATTTATCGTTACTATTTTTCATTTTTTATACATAAAATTTTGACATTACACTACACTCGTTTTTGTTTGCTTAAAACATTTGAACAAATGATTAAATTTATAATCAATATGTTTTATCCAAATCCATCGTTTAAGCTAACTCATCAATTTTTCTTTCAAATTGCAATGTAATGATGAAAAACGTGATAATGATAGTAGTAATCTATTTGGAGTAAAAAATATTTGTAATACATACAGCAAATAAATTAACTTTTTAAAACCATTATGATGAATACTTTTGGTATATAGTTTACCTGTCCTGTAAAAGGGTAGTCAATTATGTACAAGCCATCCAACCCCACACCAACAGATCGAGTATCCACCAAATTAATCAAATCACTCAATTCATTTTCATTTCGTAAAACACCTTTGCCACATCTTATTAACCATGTTCGAAAAGTTGACATCTATATACATAACGACACCTTCTTGTCAAATAAAATTTATGATTGCAAACAAGTAATTTTTATATGAGCATAATTTTACATACCATTCTGGTACACTCTGCTGAAAAATATATTAGCAGCATAATTGTAGTAAAATGCCAGATTGATGAACTTCTTTGCAACCAGCCTTTTGCTTTTATGCCCGCATCTAGGTCTGTGGCCAGCCAAACCACATAGTCCAAAATGACTACCAAATAGAATGTTCCCCAAATATGATTAAAGTGATTGGACAGCTTTTGCAACTCATTAAACCCCTGAACAATTCTTCTTCCGGTCATTTTTCCTGCTGTATCATCAATTTTTGTCTGCGATGATGGATGTAACTGAAACGCAGAATCGCAAAATTTTCCATTTCCATCTTCATCCTCCCCAACAGGCGGAACCACGTTGTTGACAAATTTTTTGACTGCAACCCATAAATACACCGGCGCATATAAATAAGTAACAGTTAAAAACGAAACTACTGCGGTGTACGACAAGAACATGAACATTTCCAATATTCCTAAACTGTAATCCATTACTCCCCAATCGTGGCCTATTCCATTTTGGATTATTTTTCTAAGCACCGGAATGCCTGGCAAATGTGCATCAATGAAGAATGTATAGCGAGCTAAAATTATGAAAAAGTTGAAACAGTTACTCCATCCAAAATCAAAGGGAATATCCAGTAATTGAAGTAGACTTGTTCCAATAATATAAGTGACATTAAATAAGAAGCTTGTGAATTTCGTCTAGAAAATTAACCAAAAGATGATGAAATTTAGAAGTTATAAAACCCCTTTAATATTTATTCACGTTACTTAATTCAAGTCAGCAAGTAGATACTAACCCATTTACTCCGGGAATGCATCAAAGTTGAATTTTCCAGGTCTCTCATTAGCTTCAAAAGTCGATGGTTCTTTCGAAAGACAGCGTCAAAGAAAGTAATGAACATGGCAAAGTGAAATAAATTATGAGCAACATAAAAATATGAGATGACCGGAGCTTTTTGAGTGATCGATAACCGATTCCTAGCAGACGTAATATAGTGGGTGAGAGTAGACATATATATAAAGAAAGTGATAATCTGTACGAAGAAAACAGAAATTTATTATTTATAAACTAAATATCTTTTTCCTTGTTTTCCAAAAAAACTAATTCATAAAAGTACCTTTCTTGTAGTCGACGTCTGAATTTGGAACTGATCAAGGTCATCTTTCACAAACCGGAATGGAAATATAAATGAATAATATCCTAAGTCAAAGTAAATTTTTAGCGGATAAAAGGAAGTGGACTGATCACTAGTAGCAGAGTTTGAGTCTAAGTTGGTGGAAACGATAGTTTTTATTGTCTTTTCTTGTGATTTGGGGAATATTTTAGATTTAATACGGGAATTCAAGTCTAAATGCATTATAGCAAGAACACTGTCCAACCTCTGTCTGGAAACATTGTCCATATTTGTTTTTTTTATTTCAAGGGTATTGAATCTAAAAACAATGGACATGCTCTTCTCATTTTTACTGGGTTACTGGGTGGAGCTCAAATGTAACAAAACATCAAACATTTTACGGATTGGGGCGTAGTCAGATAGGCTAGACGAATATAACAATTTAATTTTTATAAATATCAAAATCGTTATAAAAATATCCAAATATAACACTTGTCCAATTTATTGAAATTTTTATCTCATTTACCATACGACTGAATAAAGTGTAGATAGTATTTATTATACAAACAGTGTGTGTGGTTTCAATTTACTAAATGGAGTAGTTATGTACAATAATAATAGTTTTCATCTTATTAATTGACTCCTTTCGTGGAAGCTCCCTACAAGAAAACCATCTTCACCAAACTTGCTTTTTTGTATGCATTACGCTTACAATGACTTATGGGCATACTTAAAAAAGCCTACAGACAAACTAGCATAATCCTTTTGGTCAGTGCCCTTGCACGTTCAATGCATTAGGATATCCTTTTTTGCAGTAACAGGAAAATACTGATCATGTCCATCCGGCTAGTGCAAACTAACATGCTATCATCTTTCTGACAGCGACAATATTTTTCACAGTATTTGGTGTCAACGATAACTGACTCTCTTTCTCAGACAGTCCAGTTTCCTTTAACGCATAAAATGAAGAAAGGAAAAAGAAATCCGAAATATATGAAAATGTTACTGCCTGAGATTCAAGGCAGGTTTCCACTTGAGTAGCAATAGAAATGGAAAAGTGTGTATGCGCGAAAGCAAACATACAGAAAAAACGGAAAAGTAAGTATCTCCCAATGTTATTTGATGTCATGTGCGTTTGTTTGAACATCTTTGTCATTTTGTGATTCTCATCATCGTCATCTTGAAAACATATTCGAGAAGATGTGATAATATGCTCCTCTGCTGCTGCTATAAACAAATAGTACATGGTACATGACTCGCGACTTTGGAAAAAAGTGACTTGATGATATGTTCAATCTTCACTTTCAATGTTTGAATCTTCTCTCAAGAGAGCTGTGTGTGTTTGTAGCAATTGCACATTCACTGGTCCATTTCCCTCCCTTTTCAAATCCTGCTTCGTCTTCGATGGAATATTTATTCAAGTGAAGCATGTCGTCGTTATTTTGTATACCGTCATCACATCATCATCCTTTCTACCCGTATAGTAATGTAGCAGCAGTTACTGTTACTGTGCTGCTTGCTGTGTATGGAGTAGTGATGGTGGTGGTGGTAAGATCAATAGACTTGCTTGTAACTTTGCGAACGTGAAGTACATTTGAATGTACGTTTTCCTGACATAAAGACAAAGTGCACCAAGTCAAAGTTAACAGAGGCAAAGCTGCACTTGATGACGTGCTGATGGCAAAGACGAATTGG
Source organism: Sinhomidia bicolor (assembly GCA_027743785.1). Classification (NCBI taxonomy): domain Eukaryota; kingdom Metazoa; phylum Arthropoda; class Collembola; order Entomobryomorpha; family Entomobryidae; genus Sinhomidia; species Sinhomidia bicolor. Next base: position 3,474 of record JAHZMT010003819.1, read on the forward strand.
TTAACTGACAAAAGTTACTTTTTTTCTTTGCTTCTTTGCTAACTTTGTCAATGTCATTGGAGAATTCATCAACTTTTTTTATTGTAGTGATTTTTGTACTTCTCTTTTTTATATTTTTATTGAATGATTTCACAAGACTGGCATGAGTCAGACAGGCAGAAGAAGAAGAAAAAGACTGAAGACTTACAACTTTTCATTAAGAAATGCTGTACGTTTTTATTCTGTGTAAGCAGTAGTACGTTTATGTGCAAGGAAAAATGCACAACAATAAAAAAATACTCTTCTTGCATTTAGTATGTATATGTATTTAACTTGTAAAAAAATAATGCAGCTTCCAATGTTGCCAATGTATTCCGGTATTTTACTGACAGTACAAACTGGACTGCCGACCATCTCACTTCCCTTTTCTGGATTTGACTTCAATGTTGCCAATGTATTCCGGTATTTTACTGACAGTACAAACTGGACTGCCGACCATCTCACTTCCCTTTTCTGGATTTGGATTAGTAACTGTGTGAGAGAGTGATGAGCCAGCAAAAAAGAAGAGAGAAAAAACAGAAGAATGGCAGATTCAGTGGTAGTGTCAGTTGGATTGATTGCATTCATTATACCATCGGACTTTTCTTGCCAGTTTCTTCTTCTTCCACTCTCGGAATTGTTTGCAGTTTGTGGATTTTTAGTCATGAACATAATTTATACTACTCCCTTGTTGGCCTTTCCTTCCTTCCTTTCACTGTTGTTCTGATGCTGGTAGCTATAACTTGGTTTACAAAAAAAACAAGTTTTAAGACTTTTTTAAGATACTTGCAATGCTGTATTTTCTTACATGTATGCAGTATGCACCTACTACGTGTATCTATATAGGTATATGTATATTTATTAAATTGCAATGTCCAAAGTAAAAAAACTACTATACGACATCCTTTTTCTTAATTTACACGCTTGTCTCTATTATTTGGTGTCCGTACATTTTGGTATATGCATCTATTCATATAAATCCACTTGTTCAAGAATTTGAAAACTGCATTAACAAATATATACTTCCGTATATACGTATATAATGTGAACTTTTAAAATTTATGCTAAATTATCTATACATTCTTATAATGGTGTTTCCAGCTCTTTAAAAGTTACAAAGGCAAATCAGAAAACTTTTTTTTTCGTTTGCAAACACAGTCCTTTACTCTTCTTTGAGTATCTGCAGTCGTCGGCAAACTTCCAAATGTTCACATAAAACGCATGCACTCATCTATTTTCATTGGATTAAACAAATTTTACATTTGGTTCAATTCTACGGAAAGAGATTTTGAACCCAGGCATCAGGGACAGTGGTTAGTAGAAGGAGAAACCTTGTTGAAGAAAGGAGCAAGTGAAACTTGCAAGTAAACCTAGCAGTAGTGGTACCAGTAAGTATTTGCTAATTCAAAGTTACAAGCTTAGAAATTAGACTACTACACTACGTCGCTGCTACTACTACTACTACTGCTAATATAGTCACACTGGTGTTCTTCTTACCACGGCTGTTACCCAAAATGAAAATTTTCACGAAATAAGTTTTGCTATGTACTTTTAATTCCATTGCAACATATTTATGGTACTCCATTCATTCTAGGCAAAAGAGAATGAATGAAATAAATACTTATTATTAAAACAACCATATGCTTGGAAGATATCCACAAATTATGTATAACAAGTTGCTGTAATACATACATTTGTGCATAATATTTTACATTTTACAGTAGACCAGAATCTATATATGTATCCTGTTTATACTTGCAGACATCAAACAGAAAAACCGGTGGTGTTCCAACTACCACATACACTGCAGTGCACTGTGCATGCCTTAACCGATCTGCAAAGAAGAATTTGTTTCATTTTGACTTTAATAAAGCTGAGTTTTCACTTCAAAATTCATTGCTTTTGTTGTTTACAAAGTTAAAAAGTTCTTTTTTCCCTTTCTCTCTCTCACTCTAATTCTCTCTCTCTCTCTCTCCCTTACACACTCTTTTAAACAAAGATTAGTTTTTTTCGCATTAAAAAAGCCGTAACTTACGTACTACTTTTTCTTGTGCTGTATTCCAAATTCATTTACATTGGCGGAATACAGAGTTGTTGTTTATTAATAAAGTTTCCATTTTCAAAGTGTGTGCACACTTGTGCATTTTAAAAACACACGGTCTCTCAAAAGAAAATTGTTTTAATTACTGAGTAATAATGATGATGATGGTAAAATGTGTACTGTACCTGCCTACTACCACGCATTTTACTAAAAACGCACTTTTCGTTTAACATTTTAATAGGGAATGAGAATGGTTCAAGGGTGGTTTTTATGAGAAAACTTTTTTTTTAATTTTATGAATCAAAAGTGTAAAAAGAAAAAAAATAGAAAAAATGTTTATAGGCATATATACTTGTGTAGGCCGAAGAAAGAGAGATTCATTTTGTTAGTAATTACAACATCAGCCAAGAAACTTGCTCGAAGCAAATGTAAATATAAACAGTTTTACTACTCTACGCAGTAAGTAGCTACATCAAACAAGTAATTTTAATGAATGAGTACTCACTCACGAGTCACGACGGAATCATTTCCCTGAGCAAAGTGAGAATTTGTTCTCCGGAAATGGTTTCTTGTACGTACTAATGCACTCTTTGTAAAAAGTAAATAGACAAAATGCGTAGCAAATATTAACAAAGAGTGTGTAAATACACAGTAACCCCGTATACCTATATATACTCATATATATTGTAAAAGAACATTACATTATTTATATTTCTTTTTCCCGTTTTTCTTCCTTGTTTTTCCAACTTTATAAAACAAATTCCTAAAACACGGTTTCTCACATGGGCACTGAAGGAAATGGGAGAATCATACACACACACTTACACACACATAGCAGGGGATCATAATAATAATACAGCATGCGTGCCTTGTAAGTTTTTACAAGAGCTTTTCTCAGTCACTTTTGAGCCCTAAACTTTTTAAGGAAACACTGCGCTATTCTAGAGCTGCTGCTTTATGTGTGAGTATGTGCACAAGTGCAACAAGGAGTAATTATCAGCTTGAAAACAGTGCATTAAATCTTTTAGCTACATAATGTCAAGTAATAAAAAGCTTCTTACAGTGCTGCTGTGTTTGTGTGTGGAGAAGAGACATTACGACAAAAGCCGTTAAAAACAAAAGAAGCTTCCATGCTGCTAGGTCAAACAGTACCCTTGAAAGAAAAATTACTCTTCTGATTTCTTTCAACGCGTTACGTTTGCTTCTGTTTTGTATATACTATTTGCACATAGATACAAATGTATATTGTAGATACGTATAAAGAAAAAATAAGTACTTATTTAATATCCCTCTCATCATGTCACTTGCTCACATCTGCATAGTAAACTCATGTGAAATGTAGTAAGCAAGCATGTTGCAGAGAAACAAGCAGGAACTATGAAATATAAAACTTTGCCACAATTTGATTCTTTTAAATGGTGAGATCCATACATCCACCCTCATAAACATGTACACTGATTTATCCGCATATGCACACAATTTCATATTGAGCATAACGTCCGTGTTTAACCCTAAATGCTGTGTTTTTAGATTTTTATCATAAAAGGTCCATCTGGGCTGAAGGGTTCGTTACAAGTGAAACTGATACTTTTTTTGGTTCAGTAGAAAACGGAAGCAGACAAAAAGTCAAGCAGATGTTTTTCATATACATACATTTTTCCTTTTAAAAAGACATGATGTGCGTATGTATGTATTAAATAAAAACTTCTACATAATATGTATCATCAGTTGTCCGCTGCTGCTGTTGGAATATTACATTACAATACTTAATGAGCACTCGTGAACAAAGTTTTAATTTTAATTATAAACTCTCCTCCTCCTCATACTTCTGCCTACGCACGCTTGTAATTATTATTTTCGTCAGTGGCTAAATTGGAGTTGTTCTTTTTAATCACTACTCTAACTGGATGGATATGCATGATGTAATGTTTTTGTGGTTAGATAGCAGACACGTAGATTACTCCCTTTCATTTTCTTAATCTTCATCATTTTTTATCATGTCACGCATGTGGTGTTGCTGCTGCTACGTTGGTGGTGCTGAAGGTTGGTAGTAGGGTTTTTGGGGTGTTGAAGATAATAACATGATTGTGATTTAAAAAATTGCTTCTCGTTTGCAGCGACAATTTATCGCTATTATCTTGTTTTTTCCAAGTCAATTACACCTATCACAAGCAGGTCTCTTCTTTCTGAATGTGACAACATGGCATGATGCTGTTGATGCTGATGGTGCTGGTAATTACAGGACTAGGGCTTATACTACATATACCTATACTACATTTTGCTTTCTGGTAAGAAGAAATGTCTTTAGGTAAATTGAAAAGAAAAGAATAATATGAGCAGCAAAAGAACTGGTATAGCATGCAATCAAAAACGACACGACACGCCTTATCTTGCCACCACTGCACTGCTAAATGGTATGAGCCATCAAAAGGTTCCTGTGTGCAGTAAACTTCTTTTTTTGGTTTTTGTTTGGTGGCATATAGCGTGGTGGCTCTAACGATGCTTCTGGTGTCTATCATAATGACCCTGTAATTGATTGTGACGAGGGCTCATTTACAATGTCAAATACTGAGAAAACCTATAAACCCTCGGAAAAAACAAAAAAAAAGAACCCAAACTTCGGTTTTGGTAAAAGAGTAAAATACCCTCACTTCTAACATTTCCTAGAAAATTGCATATGCCTAATACTTTGACGCTTAAAGTTAGTAAAACGCTTCCTACTTTTCAAATAATACTCAATGGACAGACACGCTCACCCACAATACAATTGTTTGTCAAATGGCATGAAGCTGGCTTGCTTGGGATGTTTTTATTCCATACCTACTTGGTGTTGTAATAGGCAAGAGAATCCGTATTCAATAATATTGGCATGAACCTCCTTTTCATTTTATAGGAAAAGCGAACATGATGATGATAATGAGGAGAATGACAGCTTGTTTTTATAGTAAACTATTGTACCAATTAATACTCTTATTTCTCTTTTATAAACTATATGAAATTCGCCCAAAGTTACTGGTGAAGGTATGTATGTAATAGGTAGGTAATGTTCCCATAAGTTGATGCCATGTCATGTTGATATCAGTAGAGCGCCGGGGCGTGCCGGATGAAAGCTTTATAAACAGCCATAGCTTTTATTTTTTGGCTTGAAAAGTATCTATAAATGCCATATAATTACTACGGGTTGTTGTGTAGATTTGTGTGCGAGTGAGCATACGTTTGGAGGCTTACGTAGTAGTTGCAAGCTCGGAGTCGTGGCGGCGGTGCCTTGACTCCTGGAATCGGTCGACTTCTACTCAATTAAATCCAGTTATCGCTGCGCAATGGCCCATAGTTAATGAATTGATGGGGTTAAAACTAGCAAACACAACAGGGGTACATAAATCGCACAAGTTTTTCTTGTTCAGAAAGTAAAATCTTTTAAAGTTTTTACACTTTTACATCTCTTGTGCATACAATGCACTGGTGTTGATAACAGGCAAGTATAAAAGAAGCGGTAGTAGTGAGTACCGTTCTAAAGGTCTTTTGTTTTGTGTAAAATTAGTTAGTATTGAAGTTGAGTTGAAAATGCCCTTGGAAAGAAATTGGTTGGTGCTGTTGCATTACATCAACATATAGGAGGAATTTTGTGAAGGAATAAAAATACTCAAACGTCAGTTGACATTATCATGAACGCATTACAGGCAGATGTACAATTTTCAAAGGAGATCGTGGTAATGGTGCAATCAAACTTTAAAAGAGGCTTATAGGCATTTTCTTAAAGTTTTCAAAACTGTTATTATTACTTGCTCCACTCCATTGTTACAATGTTTTTAAAATATGTGAAATATGCTCTCAATGTCATTCTTATTGGTTTTGGTGCATTTTCATTTGCAACTTAACCACTTGCAACCAATCTTGTTAGCAGAAAGGAAGTTTGTACTTAATGTACATATTTAAGACACAAGAAAGAACCGTATCACAGTACAATATTATGCACCGCTTGCAGCAACAACGGCTTGCTGTGCATTTCATTTATTTCAATTTTATTTTCATGCCCGCTTGCTTGCACAGCAAGTTCCTCTCATTAATTTAACCTGAAAAATAATTAAAATACGTAGAGTTTCGTACAACGTAACTTACCCCATGCCTGACTTGACTGTGCAGTCATTCTGCTACCAACAAAGTTCAAACAACCCTTCTCACATTCAGTCATCCATTCTCTCTTTTCAAAACATTCAAAACTGAACATTTTTACTTAGCATCACACGTCCTGCTGCCGGAGATGTGTTCACTGAACACTCATCATCAACATTCAACCAACTCACTATACAATCCGCTTTGCTTTGTTTCTCAATGGCCAAGTTGATTTGTTAACTTTTCAGCAGCATTTGTTTCGGTGATCAAGAATCAAATGTGGTATCAGCACAAAGTAGGTAGAGACAATGGAGAACAACAGCACATGCCATCATATTGTTGTCCGCTTCTACCACCATTCATTCATTCCTCTTATTCATTTCACTGTCAACTTTGCTTTAGATTGAAACGATTTTTTGTACAATTTTTTATACAGTCCGTTGTTGTGAGTCTTGTGCCATACACAGAAAAGAAGGGAAGCACCCATTTATTTTTCACTGCAACTAATATACAAAAATATCTTTCTTGTTATGCAAATTGGGACCGCATGTTGATCACAATCACCATTACTATCCGTTTTTTAATCTTTCGTGGCTGTTTTCTCAATGAAAGCATCATCATCATCGTCGTCATATAGCCATCATGATGTTTGCTGATGCGTCTACTACCACTACTGCTCTGTTGTACACTTTATTAAAAGAGAGGGTTAGATTTCCTTTTTGTCGCGGCGACATGTACACGATAATAATTAATTCCAGGGGGACTCTGGCATTTCATTACGCCAACATCATCGTTTGACGGCATGACTAAATGAACGCTACCAACTGGCATCATGCTTGCTTGCTTGCATGTCACTGAATTATGATAAACATTTGAATTAATTTATTCCTAATGTTATATATGTATTTCAAATGGATAGTTGTGTATAAAAAATTAGAGAATATTATGCAACCAAGAAGCAAAGACTGATAAAAAAAGTTTGGTCAAACAGGCGTGGCGGCAAGGGTTTACGATTACTTAAGCTGTCGACATATTCATCAATTCGATATGACATGGAATAATAATGATATAAATATAATCTCTGTTTGTAGGGAAATGGAATTAATCATCACAAGTAAAATGGAAAAACCTTTAGAAAACGACTGGTAGTGCTAACAAATTATATAATCGCTCAAAACTTTTAGCAGAGTAGAGAGTGTAGTCGCAGCAGCGTAGTCAGTCAACCAGTCAAGGATAATTATTCCTTGCGCCATGTCAGTCAGTCTCATTATTTACTATTTTGAAATCAGGTCAAAAATGTAGTTTAGCTGGAATTACAAACAAGTAAATTTTCCATACTCTAATGCTACTCAATTTTCAAAGATTCGGACAACTTTTGCTAGGATAAAAATAGCTTTGTACTTATTCCTGCGTTTATTATTATGTTTACTCAAGTCTTGAGCGACCTAACTATTTGATGATGATGTTGATGATAAAGGAGGCATATAATAAACTCACATAATATTCACATTCATCAACTCCAGTCATGCTCCAAATGGCTATTTCTAGGAGGAGAAAGCCAGTGTTGAAAGTAGAAGGCCAAGTCAAGTAATTTATAAAATGATGTTAAAAGATGTACCGCTGTCTGCAAATCAAAAAACCGCTACTACTACCACTGGTAGCAGTAGTTCCCAAAAATTAACGATGAGTATATTATACAAATTGCAGACTTTACATAGGCGTTATACAAATTTAGGTCAATGTTGTTCCTTAAATTTACGCAAGCTGATGTTGATATTTACTCTCACTGACTCGTAGTAATACATCTCTCGTGAAATTTTCGCTTCAAATGATGCAATATGTATTCAAAGCAGCGGGGAAACGTAAAAGTAGTAAATATGGCACCTATATATATATATATTCCTCGTACAACAACAAAAGTGAAAAGATATTGCGCACTAACAGCAGTGACCACTGTAGGCAGATATTATATACTTACCTTAATATTTAATTAACTTTTCCTTCATTTCACCTTTCCCCTCGACTCTAATGTTTTATTTGTATGTCACTTAATAAATTAAAGGAGTGTAATGCCCCACTCAGGAAAAGGTTAGTTTTGGTTTTTTTCCCTTTCTTTTGTATGTATTTAAGTGAAAGTTCCAAGAATTGTCACTTGAGCTTGTGCATGTTCGTATACCTACACCTCTCTGGAAAAAAATACAGTAAGGTTGTTGGTTTATTCTCGTGGTAGACCCAAAAAGTAAAAGTAAAGGTTAGTAAGAATGACGGTGTAATAATATTAAATAAAGATAAAGGACATGGTCAATAAATGTGAAATAAGAGGATAATCTAGATTTGTGGACCATACCTGTCATGTCAGCTCACTTTGCCCAGATTTTAGCTGTGCAGCATTTTATAACGACGAGAGAGAAACGCAATAACGCAATGCACCAGAAAAAAAGAATCTGTCTCTCTCTTTGCTTTTTCTGTGTGATGCTGGTGAGCTTTATATATGTCCATACATACTACTTATTACGTTCCTCTATATCGTCACTACTACTTACTACTATTCAAAGAGAGCAGAGATTCTACTTACTCAATCTATTAGATAGATACTTTATTTTATGCCTCTTCCTTTCCCATCATCCATTCATTCAGTCGCGTTCTCTCTGCCTTTTCTCCCATTCTGCCTGTCTGTTGTGACTCACCGCGGCTTAAACAGTCTTTGTTCCTTTTGGTCGCACTGTAGACACAAAGTGAGAGAATATTGTGGCAGGGAGTCTAAACCAAAAACAAATGACCATTGCCTAATGTTTGGGACATGGAAAAGAGGGTTTAATACATTTTACGCTTCTTCTCTTCCCGAGGGATTTAATGCAGTTTCAGTCTGCTTGTACATATATGTATGTATGTGTGCTCCACAGAGAGACAAAAAATATAAAGAGAGGCTTGAGATATATGTAGGTATATTATTTTGTTATTTTGCTTCTCTCATCGACTTGCTTGACTGAGGTTTTTATTGCATTTTATTTTAGTAAACCAAACCAACAAACTTGGTTACGGCAAAGTAAACTGAGCTTAGAACAGTATAGCGTAGTAGTAGCACAAAACATTTATTTAATAATATAACCATTAAACTCATGATAAACTTTGTTTGCGGTGCAGCATGAAATTTAGTTGTTTTCCTTCCTGCCTTTCTCTTCCTGCAAATCCAACTCACAAAGAAGCTTTCATATAAACTTAGCATTGGTAGTGTAGACATGAGGGAGTTAGCAAAACGGTGCATCTGTTGCAAGGAAAAGGAGATGACTGTTGTCGTACTCTCCGAGAGGACTGTACGGTCTCGTGGTTTTGGTGAAATAAATGCTTTGTTTTGTCAAGAGGCTCAAACTTAAAATCACTTGCTTCTTTTTCTTATCCGCGTAAAGACAATTTGATGCTTACATATAGCTTGTTTGTCAGTCCAGTTCAAAATTATAATTTTTTAATAATTACATGTTTTAATTCCATTTAACATTTTATTTTTGTTATTCCAAGTTACACCGCCAGTGCAATAGATATTACCAAGTCACCAAGTCTTTTACAGTGGGCTTTAGTTTATCATGCGAGTGGAGAAAAGTAAGATAAATTGATACCACAATATTTTCATTTTTACGCCATGTTGTTCCGCAACTTTTCTATACAAATCTTTTCTTTTGCTAAAATGTGATCGTTTGTTTACACAATACTCGGCTGATAAACAATTTAGGAAAGTTTTCCCCGAAAAAGGTATCAAACGAAAACTTGTTTATAATGTTGAGTGCATAGGTGGTACTTGGTAGTATGCACTTATATGGCATACCTATAAAGTTTCTTCATTATTTTCTCCTCAACTACAATTTAAGCACTCACGCAGCTGCTGACATTGTGCTGCTTCCCGTCTTTGTTTTCTGAATAAATTCTTTAAATTGAAAGTCGTATTATTTTAAACCTCTTAAAGTAAGATGTAAAAGTCATTACAAGAAGGGAAAAGAGGAGGAGGAAGGAAGAAGAAGGAGGAGGTTGTAGGGTGAGCATTCTTGAGTTGGCTATTTTCTTATTCCACTTTTCCAACGGTTTCTTATCAAATGTCACTTTCTAACCTAAATACTCGCGACATAAATACCAGAACAAGACATTCTAGCAAGGATTGTTCCAAGAAGTGCCCAGATGGAATGAATGGAAAGGGCGTTATTTAAGAAATTATCTCTACTATACTGTCAGCCATCCACTGCATGACCACGGTTCATTTGTTTTGTTCAAGATGACGTTGCACTCCCCTCCATGCACCAGCACATTACACGACAATACACCTTAGCAAGCACATAAATTCTCGTTAACGGAAATAAACACAAAGAAAAGTCAAAATCAGGACGAGTAACTTTCACTATGCCTTCTTAGATCACTAATGTGGTGCCCTAATATTGCCGCCGATGAAAGGAAAGTGGGCAAGACTTTCAAAACCACATACTATTCACACGGGTCTAGGCCATTAGCCCGCGCGGCCCTTTGCCCGCCGAGGTTTCTAAGCCCGCCGGACCAGATGCCCGCCGGACCCGATGCCCGCCGGACCAGATGCCCGCCGGACCCGATGCCCGCCAGACCAGATGCCCGCCAGACCCGATGCCCGCCAGACCCGATGCCCGCCAGACCCGATGCCCGCCAGACCCGATGCCCGCCAGACCCGATGCCCGCCAGACCCGATGCCCGCCAGACCCGAGATAATGGCCGGTAAGGATTCACACTAATGTCATCATCATCATCAGGTCTCATCTATTAATACTACTACCACCACCACAAAGGAAAATTTCAGGGACAACTTTGGTACTTTCTTGTCACTAAAGTCTCTAAGTGGACCTGCTCGGAACGTTTATTTATGAACAGCATACATTGCAAATTGCAACAGCAACCTTGACGTTTTTGTTACACATACACACACTCTGAAATCACTTACATGGATTGAATCAATGCCACAGAACCACATAATGCCCGTGAAATATATGAACTTGCAAAAAGTGGTGATGGTGTAGAGAAAAGGATGAGTTGCCTAAATAGGGAGAGCTCATTGAATATAGCACATGAACTTTCATTTCGTTTACGAATTGGAAAACCCTGCTTTTATTTTCGGTGCCGCTGTTTAGGTTTTAGTGCAAAAGTTTAAATGAGAAATGAGGGCTCTTGTTTTCCTCAAAGAGAAACTTTGCCTATTTAGGCTTCCTACTAAATGTTCACATGCATTCATGCTTGCATTTGTAATATTTATGATGGCACATTGCTAAATTGCGGCTATTGTTAATAAAGTGTTCGTGAAGAGCTGTTTGTTGTTTTGCAAATATGTACATGTGACCGATTCTGCTAATAAGTAGAACAGCTCTTCAACGACCTTGAGATCCCTGGTTATTTTTAGCATAGTTTTTGTTGCAAAACAGTTTCTCATTATTTATGTTCTGCCATGAGCAAAAAAAGAGAGAAATGCGATATAATTTTCGGGTTCTCTTCAAACTTTCCAATTAATACGCTACAATTTCATTTGTTTGTGCCCTGGCCCTGCTAATACTAAAAGCACGTGTTGAAAAACGTGTAGTTATGTATAATGACAGATAACGAACGAAAAAAATAAAACTTTTTTTAAGATTACGAAACAATATTTTGTACATAGTACATACACACATAGCGTATGGCTACTGCTGCTGTTAGATAATTTTGTGAATATGCCAAACTCTCTGCGGCATTGTGAATTACTTTGTGTACAACTGTTTTAATCAGTTTTCGCGTAAATCTCTTTAGGCTTACAATGGCAGTTTCGACAAGTAGGAGAATTGAAAATTGTTGTGTGATGAGTCTTGGCTCTCGGGTTACACTCTCCCTCTCTCTCAAGTAATCTTATACTTTTGCACCTCGCCGTTGCTTTTCAGCAGCAAAGTTGTAACAAAATTCACAGGTACTTATGACCCAAATGATTTACAGAAGGATTCAGAATAGAAACGGACTAGTAGTAGTATAGGGAGTAGAGTAAAGAGATACGGACAAATCGCAGTAATAATCTCATATTGCATCCTCTTTGCTTCCTTTTCATTCAGCAAACTTATAAATAAATTCGTCGAGCTTCATACAATCCTTTCCTACTGTTATTACGGATTTAGGAAAAAGAAGAAGATTATAGTTTAAGACCATCCCAAAGGAAAATGATCCGAGAAACTGAGAAAATTTCTCCAGGGCTTTCCTGGATTTCACTAGTAATACAATTTACTTTTGTATCATGGCCAGCAGCAGCTGGATTATATTACGACGATGAGAATATTCCCTTCTCATCATCATTTCATTCCAGTAGTAGTAGCAAAGTGAATGCTGCTAAGGAGGTGTATAAGTTAAGGTATGCGGGAAACGAACGCAGTCTCAACGTGAGAGAAACCCACAGAGAATCAGAAACTCTGTTTTCATTTGAATGTAGGTAGACTGCAATATATATAAAGTCCAATATTATACAAAAAGGATAATTTTGTGACCACGCACGGTGTAGGTCCAGGCAGTTTTTCCGGGAGGGTCTTTTGTCAAAAGAACCCTTTCTCGGAGTGCCCTTAGCTTTAGGTACATTGTACTTTGTTCGGTATTAATTTTTGCTGTTAAATTATTTAAACCGCTTGCCAGACTAATTAATTAGTGATAATTAGAATAATCATTATAAATGCGCTTTATCGTCCGGTGGTTTGCACCTGACGAAATTTATACTTCAAATTTATGAAATGGATTGGCACTAAATTTACAAAATTTTTACTCATTGACTTACTACTTCCCGATTAGTAGTAAAAATTAAAACATTTGCAATAGCTCGATGGGATGAGCACTTTACTACTTACAGCGTCAGAATAAAATTTTGGAATTTAGCTTTTAGAATTTTTAACAAAACTTATAACGTACAAACAAAAGGTACATATTTACATGTTTTCGTTACTAATAATTGGTTAGTCGGACAATCAGTACAATATGGAATGGGTTATCTGGGCAAAAGAACCTTCCCAAGCAATCTACTCCATAGAGAAACCGACCGGTAACGGCGAGGCATAAGTGAAAATAACGTGCTTTTGGATTATTGCAATGTTTATATTTTAAATCATAACTGAAATAACAAAAGGCTTCATCTAAGCACAATGAAGACAACAAAAAGGAGGTGAGAGGCATAATGCAGACTTGATGGT
>JAHZMT010003820.1:0-11369 GCA_027743785.1 Sinhomidia bicolor
AGGTGCAATTAGACTCCCGTAAACACTGCGACCAAGTTGTAAAACGCGTTGTGATATCCGATGCATTAAGTCAAATGGTAGCCACAGCAGGCGGGTCACCAAATCCCACATTTTAATTTGTGTTTACTTGCAGCAAACGTCTGTATTTTTGGAATTTGTGCTAGATATGGCAATAAAATGTATAATAAAAAAACATCTAAACGCATGTTATAGATTATTCGGCAACTTATTAATACGAACTTACCAACCAAAGTCGAATTTCAGTCAAACTTTCGTCGCCTGTTTCCATACTACTCATAATAGCAACAACTTACTGTTGAAATTCCTGCAAGTCTTTAATTTGCTGCTGGTAATCGTCATCGATGATCTTCTCAATAATAACGAGTAGCCAAAAGTGATGAATGAAGGGCACGAGTAAATCACTAATCTCCTGAATGTACTGTACTAAACGAGCAAGTGTGTACAGAAGCAAAAACATTCAGGCTTCCTACCTCTTCTCTGACCCTTCAAATTAATTTTTAATCGGTTGTCGGTTACAAACTAAATAATTTTTTCCTCTTAACAATCCTTAACTTTCTAACTGAACTGACAACAGCTGAGCAGCACACAAAAAGACTTGCAACATCTTTTTGGATTCATGCCATGCCACAAAAACACTCCAAACACTTATCATTGATTTGCTGCAGAAAATCTTATTTAATCTCTGTGCATTCTTGCATCCAATTTATTTGCATTGCCAAAAATGATGATGATCATGAGTTGCCCACCATGATTTTAAAATAGCTTTTTAATGTTTTGTTTTCCTTTTTCTCCGTCACTTTTTTTTACAAGAGTTCCGAACCCGAGTCGATCCGGAAAGTGTGTCGAATTTCCGAACTTTAGAAAACAAAGCTAACTGGTGACAAAATGATTAAGACACATGTAAACTTAAACCACATAATTACGCCACAGACACCTGTTGTCAAACAGAAGGTTTTGCTGTTGTTGCAGTTGCAATAGTTGCATGTTGTGTGTTTTTGTTTTGATGATGAAAAAATGAAAATGAATTTTTTTGAAAGCACATCAACATCACATACTTACATGCATCATACATCTTGTTGTGAAGATTTTGAGAACAACCACGTGCGTATGTGCGGTGTATGTGTGCATGTAAATATTTAGGTTCAACATAAATTGCATTTTGTAGTGTGTGTTGTGTGGGTATGCGTATGTGTGTGTTGATAATTTGGATTTGTGTACTTGAAAACAAACACACCTCTTGCCATTGAATGCACATATGCGAAGGAGGCAAATGGTTTTTACGGGGTAAGATTCTGAGCTACTTGAGCTAAGCAGACTTGTTTTGTTGTTGTTAGTTCATCTATGTAAACAGAGTTTTTTAAAAAACTTTTATTATAGGATTGACAATCACCTCAGTTTAAAATTTTATCAAGTTGTTGGCTTTACTTTACTGGTAAAATTTTCCAACTATAAAGTGTTGACTTTTGAAATGAAAATGATGAAAAGGTGAATTTAAAGGGTAAATTAAATATATACATATACTGAAAAACAGAGCATTATGGCAGGCGCCAGCAGTGAACTGAAAATATTTGAAGCTCTCGAGAGCTACACTATGGATGACAGCTTTAGCTCGAAAGCGTCCTTTGTGCAAAACTTTCTTCAGTGTGACTTGGACTTGAACAATACTCAGCAATCACTACAAATTGAGGATACTTTGGAAGAGGAGGATGATGAAGAGTCATCTTCTGATTCCAATGACTCGGATTTATCTGATGGAACGAGTTATATTAGCGTGAATTCTGTGGATGTTGATGATAAAGAGGAGAATGGTGTCGATAATGGCAAAGAGGCAAGTATTGGAAAATTAATGGAGAAAGGAACACGGGCTGCTTTGTTGTCCTTACTGTTAAAAAGACATGCAAATGAGCATAAGGAGGAAAGCGATGAGAAGAAGGAAGGAAAACTTTGTCAGGTACCGGAGGAAGAAGACGAAGACGAGGAAGTAACGAACAAAAGAGAAGAGAGTCGATTTGATGGCGAGGAAGTAAACAAGGTGCTTGTACAAATGGAGGGTGAAAAGTCTGAAGGAGAGGAAGATGGTCAAGAGGATAGCAGAATTTGTATGAAAGATGCTGTGGATGGAGTTGATAATTGGAGTCAATATTTTCAACTTTTAGAGTTGAAAAGAACACTTGAGCAACAGCGGCAACATTTGGACAAAGAGAGGGCATCTTTTGACAAGGTTAAAAGTTCAGAAGAAAATCGAATAAAAGCTGAAAAGAAGCGTGTGGAGTCACAAAGAAAAAGCTTGCAAAGCTTAATTGCAGACTATGATAAAATGAAATTTTCAAGGGAAGAGTACGAGAAGCAAATTAAGCAATTGGCTGACCAGTTAAAGGAAACAAAGCTTCAGATGAACAAACGAATCTCTCGGTTTAGCGAGCAGCAAAAACGGTTGGAGGAGCGGGTGAAAATCCTGGAAAAGGAGAATGACGAGTTAAAAAGAAACCAGTCAAGGTCCATCCCGCAAAGATTAGCAGCTCTAAAGAGACCTCCAATGCGATGTCTTGCTAACAACAACAAGCAAAAAACTCAAAGCCAACAGCAGCAGCAAAGGCGAGTTCAGTTTGCAGATGAGCTTAATCATGAAAAAGATGAGGGTGGCGAGGAAGGAGGAGACATGAAGGAAAATAGCAACTTGTCTCCAAATAACACACAGAATTCTTCGTCATCAAGTGATAGTACGTTAAGAGCAGAAACGCCCTCTTCTGCAAGAAAAGAAGAGGTCCTATGTCCAAAGGAAGTCAACTTGAGTGATGACGAGTCAGACAAGACGATGCCCTCAGATTATGTGGAAGTTAAGCATCCATGTGGAACCATTACGAGAGTTACAAGGGACAACAAACTTACACGGTACTGTTTCAGACTTTTAGCGAAAGAGAACTATTGTATGATTTTTTGGAAATTAAAGGTAATTTTTGAATTATTTGTAGGCATATACTGATTAATAACGATATAATGGACGAATTTGAGGATGCTTCCGTTCGCTATTATTATCATGAGTTGGGATTTTCTCAAACGACATATCCGAATGGAGAAGAAATCATTGAATATGACAGGTAAATGAACTCCTCTTAGTGTCAAAATGGCAATAGGATGATTTTTGATTTATCTACAATAATTTTAAAACTTTGTAACTGTGATTTTGCAGTGGGGAAATAGAAACAAAGAGAGCTGACGGAAGTAAGATCTATACCTATGCTAACGGACTTGTCAAAATGATTGACGGCGCGTCTGGATCTGAAGAAGTGATTTTTAGTAACGGCGCAATTGTGAAGAATACGCCGAATGGGGAATGTACCATAACTTGGCCAAGTGGTCAGAAGGAAGTGAGAACTGCAAGTTTTGTCAAAAGAATTTATACTAATGGCACTGTTAAAATATTTGATTTATCTGCAATAATTTTAAAACTTTGTAACTGTGATTTTGCAGTGGGGAAATAGAAACAAAGAGAGCTGACGGAAGTAAGATCTATACCTATTCTAACGGTCTAGTCAAAATGATTGACGGCACGTCTGGATCTGAAGAGGTGATTTTTAGTAACGGCTCAATTGTGAAGAATACGCCGGATGGGGAATGTACCATAACTTGGCCAAGTGGTCAGAAGGAAGTGAGAACTGCAAGTTTTGTCAAAAGAATTTATACTAATGGCACTGTTAAAATAATGTATAAGGATGGATCGGAGGAAACACGTTACTTCAATGGCAGAGTAAGGAGAAAGGACAAAAATGGAGTGTTGGTTGATGACACAAAAAAAGTTAGGACGAATAAATGAGATACTACCTGCCTAGTTTAATTTTAAGTAAATTAAATGCAATTTAAAGATCTCTACTAAATTAATATATCATATATACACTTAATACTCTTGTTGAACTATCGAGGGTTGGTATGCAGGATTATGTAATTGAGGGAATATATTGCTGCTGTCTTCAAACTATATAATTTTTTACAGAGGAAATAAATGTAAACTATATTTTAATTTGTACAAAAATTTGCCCAAGCAAGCCTTTATTCAATTGAAATTGATTACTTGATTCATACAAAAATGATTCTGAAATGAACAAATTATACATGATGCTAAGAATAAATGTTCAAGTTTCCCCATGGTCTGACGCGGAAGACTACTTTGGATCTTCTGTTCAACTGCTACTGCTACAGTTCATATAAACAAATTCATGTACTCTACGAAGTACGAACACATGTGTACGTACACACTACACAGTACACACGTTTCAAGTTTCAAATTGAAACTCAATTAATCATTTCATTTCAGTTTCCAGCTTCAAAAACAAAACAATTAGTATCAGAGCTTTTCTGTTTTCTCGTAAGTTACGTCACGTAACTAACTAAAATTGTTTACAGAGAAGCATTTTTTGACTGCGCGTTAGTTTCAATGTCGCAATTTTCACTACATTTGAAATCTGGCTTTGCTGCAGCACCACTTGCCAATGGCATTGGCCGGTTTGTTCCGCAATGTCAACGAATGACATTAAAATTTTGCCTTTCTTTAGGTACTAGCAGGGGAGTTCGGGATTTTATACAGCATGACCTGGTCGAATTTGCAAGAGCTAATCCCGGAACCGTTATTTATTTAAAGCCGAGGCGACATCGGGGTCCAGTTCTAATTTCAGAATATTGTACGAATAAAGATTAAATGGCCATTTAAAAATTGAATGTGATTAGTGATTACTATATTTTTAAGATCTTACTGACAAGTAAAACATCGTTCAATTCTCTACTAAAAGTACTTTTTTATTTTATTTAAGTAAATGGAGAGAGAGAATGGATGAGTCTTCACGACATGATGCGAGACGAGATTCTCATGTGGTTAGAGAATCGCCGAACTTCTACCGGAAATGGGGACATGCATTTTGTAAACTATATAAGCACTCAAACTCCGTCAATTCAAGGTGTCTGGAACCCGTTCACACATAAACCTTGGAATAGGAATATTCTACAGTATCCTGTGGTAAACACGATAACCATATTTTATGGCTTCAGACCCCTAAACTAAAACCTCCCAGCTAAAAATGTAATCCTTTGTTTTTACGTTTTACCAGGAATCCTTGAATAAGCCACCTCTTGATAAACCCACTACTACGGAAATAATACAAAAAATGTTTGGAAATGAGCAGCAATCGGCAGCCAATTAACTGGAATAGTAGATATATATATTTATTTAAAAGTTTTATTATCGCCAATTAGTATACTAGTCCTTCAACATAATTCTAAGGTCATGGATTGATAAAATGGTGTATTACTTATGTTTATATAGTAAAATTAAAGATATTTACAATCTGAGTATCACGATTTTGGTAAAAAAAACCTTTTTGCCTTAAAGCAAAATTGTCATTTTGTTTCTTTTAATTCGGTAAAATAATCATATCTATTGTAACTTATTGAGCAACATTTAGACGGAATTCATAATATCGTCAATAGTATAAAATAATAATATCACTGTTGGGGTTTTCAATCCAGCTCCAATCACGCACGGCATGACATGAAATTTGAAAATCGGTTCATTGGCATCCCGCGTGGGGTTTCTCCAATAAACTTCATAATCAGTTGTAAAGTCTGAAAGCTTCAATTTAAGTTCTCGTCGTGCGGCGAAGGCGTGTTTTGTACTGTTAAGTATTTCACAAGGCCATTAAACCATTTTACAGGATAAATGACGAAAATGAAAATCAGGCGGTACGAAATGTCAAATCAACTCTGTTCTTTTTAATGACAAATTTGAATTGTCCTGCCGCAGACAGCAGCTTGTGACCGAGAGAGCTCCCACACTTTCCACAGAAAATCTTTTAAAAAAGGGAACATAATTTGGAAACTTTTAGTAAAAGTGCAGAAACTTTTGTCGCTTTTAGTTTATAGCGTTTTAGTTAGATTATCAACCAGCCTCATAATTAGTTTGTATTGAATCATCTTGCCCCTTCAATCTCAAAATTTTTGTCACCAGAGAATTCCTATGCCAAGTTCTTGCCAAACTTGCATTTGCTGTAAAGTCCTGCAGCATGGAGTTGTTGAAAGGTGTACTGCTAACAATGCTACTGTTGCTACTCCTATTCTGGAGGTTTTGGTCTTCACCCCCTACATTTTCCCTGCTGTTTGATTGGTGTCCTTTTGCAGCATCTACTGTCAATGGAAGAGGAAGCAAACGCTGAAAGTTGAGAATTAAATTTCTTTCCATTCCAGACCGGAGAAGCTCATAGCCACATCTGGAACATACGTAGATGCCAATGTGAGAGCGACCACATGTTCCAAACAACCAGTTTGCGATTGTCATTCTGATTTCTTGCTGCTGCTATATTATGCTAAAACCAGAAGACGATTTCAATGAAATTAATAAATTAACTTCTTAAAACTATCATTTTAGTATATCCTCAAGTTATTGTTGTGTTGTAATAAGTACAAAGTAACAGTAACAAATTTAAATTTACTTTACGCTTAAATTTAAAGGGACTTCATCTTTTAGTCTAGCAATGATCCGCTTTCCAATTTCCGAATCAACAAACGTAAAAGTCCTTCAAATTTAAAAGTAAATATAGTTGTAGAAAGAAAGAGCTGATTTCTTAATTTTAAGAAGAGACTTTTTGTAATTAATATTTTTTAGTAACAACGGGTATAAAAGTAGATGAGGATTTTTAACCTGCGATTTTCTTCTTTCTTTTGAAGGTTATAAATTGGTTATTTTAGCCTATCTTTTTAATTACTTTAACCAGTTTAATAGTTGATGGTGCAAAAATAATCAGTTAAAACCATTTATAAAATTCTCATGACAAAAGCAGTAGTCAGTCAGTGTCAGTATTAGTATTACTACTAGACATGTCTACAAACACGTCTTACAATGAAAATGTTGAAGAGAAAGATGGATAATTGCTCTATTTGTCTGCGTACAAGCTGTAGGGTAGTAGAGTCAAATAGGGTATAATTATGTCATAAATTACTAATTACCGACCTGTGCACCTGCACAGTAAACACAAGCTAACATAGCACTTGTAGTGCACAGCACAAGTGACAGCCGACAGCTCTGCTGCTAATTCGGTGTGTATGTAAATGTAAATATAAATAGGTATCTCTCACCTGTTCACTTTTGTTTGCATCTCATTTGCAAACTTGGGCAAAAAATGCCTACATGTCGTGTGACCGTGTCGTGTCATCTTGTGTCCATTATATATATAGATAGACAATTGCATGTATGTGTCCAACCAAATGCAAATTTTTAAAATACAGAATGTACACTGCAAATTTCCAGCTTCAATTCATTCAATTTAGAATTGAAGGTTTTGAACTCAAAAAAATAAAAACACGAATTGTATATAATTTTTTTGAAAACTGCCTTTTTGGAATGTAACGTTTGTTCCAAATATTGTTAAAAATTCTTTCCTAGTCTTTGTGAATGCGTTTTGGAAAAGTTCTGTCTACAATAATGTGAAAAAATAAATTGAGTTAATTTGGACAACTTCAGTTTTTAATTTTAAAAAACTCCAAGCACGCCAAATCTAACAACAAAAAGGTCTTTCCAAGAAAATTATGACACGGATAGATTGTACCGAAAAATTTATGTGATAGCATACGATAAAATAATACATTAATTTAAATAGTCTAGTAGTTTTTTACTGGACTATTTTTCTTTATGACAAGTTGTAACTGATTTCCCGTCTCCATTCAGACGGAATTGGGTAGCAGACCGCAATGTAAAGACAAAGGACGACTTGTCCTAATTGTGATTGTTGTAATGCCATAGCTTTAGCCTGACACACACGCTTATAACGACTCGTATTTAGCATATAATTAATTGCAAGTCTATGAATAATGCAATGGAACTATATGTTTAATTGAAAACTTTCATCATCCTCCACTTTAGCACGCACTCTTCTTACCTTTTTTGTAATCGCCTCATCTACATTTACAACCCACCCAATATAGTTTCTATATTTCAAATCGTAAGCAATATTGTTGGAGTAAATGACCGATTGTACCTACTCATGATGATTACGAACGAAATGATATAATATTTATTGTTGTGTTTTGACATTGATTTGAAATTCATATTCCATTTAAAAAATAATAACAAGAAAAGTACAAGATAATCAATACAACTTGATTTGATTGAATGCAAAATGTAAATAGCCAAGAGAAAAACCAGAAAGCACACACGCGCCTATTCGTTGGTCACCAATCATCACTATCACCAAATCACCATCAATCATTATATCCTCCTCAGAACAATATAGGTATCCTTTTCTCACGTGCATGCCCACGCCAGAAGAACAGTTCTCTGTACCCTATAGGTAGCCTAATTACTTACAATGCTAATTTTAATTAATACGCATAGGCACAGTAGCTTGTCTATAAGTAGTTAATTGTTATAATGACAGGTAATAGAATGAATATTATTAAGCAGACAACCTATTACCGTTTTGATGGCTGACGCTGACTTTCTTAACACTTTTTTTGTTCTTCACACTTCAATATACATAATAGCTGCATGGGCAACACTCACTCGCGTTTCTACTTTTATTGAATGAAATAAACATTTTAATTGATGCTAAAATACTTTTTACTCGTGTAAAATATTATTTTAATAGCTGCATGTAAGCATATTATATCTTATTATATACCTCGTAGTGAAAATGATTTGTGATTCTCCATTCAATATTCAATTCATCAATTAAAGCTTTCCGTCGCAGCAATTCAATCTTCAATTGAATAGATTTATTTAACAAAATTGCCAATCAGAACGAGATCTCTTTAAACATGTTTGCTTTTTAAAAAGAGGAAATAGTAAGTTTTCTGCCTTTCCATTATATGACTTTTTCTGACATCAACAAAACGCAACGTGTCCGAATCTTCTATGAAATTGCATATATAATTTCAATTCAGCATCAAATTAACTTTTATTATAATAATACATATAAGTTATAAGTACGGTTGATGAATAAATGTACAACATTTTCTACTACTGACCTCAGAGCAAAGTTGTTTATTAAAAGTGAAATTGTACTAGCGTAATCGTCCACTTTTTCCTAGTAAGGTAGCATTTCTAAACCGTAAAATGAATAAGAAAAAAAATATTCAATTTCTACGTAAACTTTAATTCTTTCGTCATGATCAGATAAGTCATGATGATGATATACTACCATTTTTAGTGAGCAATATTATATTTTTCTCAAATGGAAGGGCAAATTCCGTCATAAAATGAGACGTGAATCACAGCCACAGCAACATTGCCACAAATGACACATGTACCTTACGTTTTGTAGTGTTGGTGGCGAGATGAGCCCTGGGCGTCCACCGTGTCCTGTAGCATGTACATATGTATCACCGTGACCAAAACGAGCAGTTTAGATGATTTAGAAAAAACAAAAAATAAGATGCTTTAAAATTTTCATTGTTTTGTCTTGTTGTCTGCCACCTTATTTTTGTAGAAAAAAACAGTACAAAAAAGATATCCTCATTTTCATATTAAACTCGCTGTCTCGTCATTATATGGTCAAAACTTGTCAAAAAAGATAAACAGTCAACAGGGAGATTGTTGGTACAGCAGTGAAAATAATCGCTTAATTTACAGTCATTCTACAGAAAAACAATGAAGTCACATTCCTTTTCTACACAGCTTACACACAAAAATGTAATTACCTACATACAGTTTGGTGCAATATATACAACTATACAAAGTGAGAACCAGGTCAAAAGAAAGGATCTGTGAATTTTTCGAGTAAAAGAAAGAAAAACTTCTCCAAAATGAAGGAATCCAATAATTTTCATGACAATTAAGGAGAAAACTGAAACTCACCATGTATGAAACCACACAGGAAAAATTAACAATCTTCTGATGAGTCTTGATTGACTTGTTTTGGAAAAATGGAAAAATGTAAAATACATACATACGGATTGAAATAGGTAAGCTCTTTTTTATTTGAGGAAAATTAAAGCAGTGATCCATATAAGAAAACTCTTAAAAAATGAGACGTTTCATTATTTGTCAAATTAAATTACAGAACATATTTTATTTGGAGCTGAGTTAGTTAAAAAGGAAAGAATAAGTTAGTTGGTAGTAGCACAGTATTAGTGGTTTACGCGCTCCGATTCACTCTCAATCTTCCTTTAACCACAAGGAACAATGAGCAATTAAGACACGACAGTAAAAGAAGGGACAATTTGTGCGTGAGTTATGATCAAAAGGAAAGAACCGAGATATGTAAATATTAAATATACATGCTTACATTG
Organism: Sinhomidia bicolor; assembly: GCA_027743785.1. Lineage (NCBI taxonomy): Eukaryota > Metazoa > Arthropoda > Collembola > Entomobryomorpha > Entomobryidae > Sinhomidia > Sinhomidia bicolor. The sequence goes on from JAHZMT010003820.1 coordinate 10,291, forward strand.
CGTATTGCGTTATATTATCTAACTAACACACAGTAAATCAAATCGCTGTAAGGGATAATTTACATGTACCTATAAAGTAGCAAAACAAATTCGATATAAATTACAGCCTATTAGCAGCTTCTCTTGTTACTGTTTTTCAGCATCACTGTCATGCCCACTTTGTAAATTTCACCGCGCAATTATTTTCATTTTCGACTTTTTTGCTCCCAGCGATTGTACTTACACGTTGTAGTTGCAGGTAAGTAACATTGTAGACGAAAAATTTAGGTAGGGTGCATAGTAATAAATGGCCATGACTTTCAATTCAAATTCCTCAGCGTTTCAGCAACAGTGTACCTGGTACCTAGGCAATTTTGAATTTAAAACGACATATAAATTTATTATCATGACAATAATTAAGAACACCAAGGTTATTAAACGTTTACAAAAGTTTGTTTATTTGTGATGCATGCTTTGGATACTAAACATGCGTATTGTTCGCTAAATATTGTCCATCTGTCCATATAATACATATTACAAACCATGAAACGCATTGATATTCTACTACTATACGACGACTATGACTATGACACGATTTAATTATTTGTCAAACTTAAGTAAATGTGAGCATACGAGTTTGACAGTTTCATTTGACAAAGTAATTTGTATTATTATTTTTATGAATCGATTGGCTACGCAAGTCGTAATCACGTACGTCATTATTATCATTGTTTTAACGGAGCGCAAAAAATATTGAATTTCTTGCACTGAGCTTCGCAATCTTTCTGTGGTTTCACCAAAGTACGACTGGGGAATGTTAATTAACTTTTTTGTTATAATATACATACCTACATACTTACGACAAAAAACAGTAAATATATTTCTTGTAAAATTATAAATAAACTAAAACGTAGGAGGACTTTATAAATCACTTTTGCCACAATTGGCGCAGTAATTGTCACTAAGATTCTTTTTTTCTCCAAGTTGGAGTACTTGGCAAAAGAAATTCAGTTTATAAAATAAAGTTAAATGCCTACTTCCTTTACAATTTTACAAAAGTGCTTAAGATGCCTGACCTAGTACGAGGTATATAGCCACAA
>JAHZMT010003821.1:0-12593 GCA_027743785.1 Sinhomidia bicolor
AGCTTTCCAGAATTATTTTTTGGAACAGCTGGCACAATACACCGTACTAGCAGAAAAAGGAATAAGAATAATAATATAAGTAATAATACAAAATTCCAAATGGCCACATCAGCAGCACACTCAATGCAATATGTGCCTGTCTTCTTTTTTTACTCTTAAAGAGAAAAAAGCCGCTATAGTACCAACACTACTTGTGTGCAATATCAAGAATTTTGTTGGAACTGAATTCTGGTTTTTTTTGGGTACAGCAAAAAATAAACTTCTTTTGGTAGTACTCGGCTGAGGTCCTTCTACTGCTGCTGCTGTTTCTGATGATAATCGTAATCGTTATCAATTTTTGACCTAGGGCCAATAATGTATAGTGTAAGTGCGCCGAGTATGCAGAATATTGTACAAGTTACAATCAGAAGAACGTGATGATGCTGATGATGATTATACTTTGTTCTATAAATTTTATAAATTGATGCAATTCCACATACTATCTTTTTTTCTTTTTCACTCTCTTTATTCCATTCGCATTCGAAGGAAGAATGCTGGGTTTTTCTGCGTTTTAGCGTCAGCAACAATATGCTTCTCTCTCAATACCTTGTTCAAATGATGTGTGGAAAATGTGAAAACATTTTGAGTGAAAATAACTGTAAACTTTTGTGTCTTTCTTTACCAAAATAAAACAACCACTGCACTATATAGCCACTTTTTTTATAATAATCATAATAATACTAATAATTTTATATTTTAGTAGATGTTCCTATTAGATTGTATATATATTTTACTGTAAAGAAGAAGAAAATTTTCACTCTGTATTTTTTTAAAGAATTCTTTCAAAACATCAAAAAAAACTCTCGCTCTCTTTTCTCACAGGACACCAGAGAATGAAAGCGCGTACTACTACCTTAATACGAGAGTATTACACTCACTCGTTTTGTTACAATGAAATGTATCCACTTTCAACAAACTTGCAATTTTCACTTTTTTTCTATACTTAACTTTTTTTCTCTTTCTCTCATTTCATCTACTCATTTTTTTGCCCTGTTTGTAGTACACACACACACACTTTCTCTTAGTAAAAAAATAAGAGAAAGAATTGCGTCACTGGGAAAAAAGTACCGGTTCAATAATACAAGCAAAATAAAATTCCAGCAGTGAGAGAGAGAGAAGAAGAAGAAGATGATGATGATACTGTTGAACTGCTTCTTTCTTTCTCTTTCTTTCTCTCTCTTCTTTTTATCACCATCAGAGTTTTATCTTTTTCATCCACACAGAGAAATAGCAAGTAGAAAAAAGTAGGATGTGAATGCACATGGAGAGATAGACAGAGAAGAAACTGTTTCTCCCATCACTTCACTTCAGGTGAAAGTTTTTTTCTTCTTAAAAAGTCAGAAAGAATGAGAGAGAGAAAAAAAGACGAAATGTAAGATGGAAATAGTACTCCTCTTTCTTGATGATGAGTTTGTTGATAAGAGAAATGAGCAAGTGAAAAAAGGAACAACGCTGTTTTCTCTCTCTCTGCTTTCGAGATGATGATTTACTGAAAATGACTTGCTGCTGTGTTGTATTATATATTTTTTTATTATTATTATTATATTTTTTGTCTCTCTTTGCCTCTCTCTTTTTTTCTCACTGTTTGTGTTCATAAATGAAGGTATAACAAGTTCACTTCTGAAACATGTTGTGTTGTAGTAGTAGTAGTAACATTACCTGTGTAATAGTATCAATGTCAGTGTCTTATTTTTTATTTCTGTTACATTTTGTGTATACGACTACTGCCTGTCTCAACAACACTGCAGTAAAAAGTAAGAAGCCAGTTGAGTGAAACAGCAAGAGCCGCGAAATATATATATTTTTTTTGTGTGTGGAGACGGGCAACAGAACAAACGTTCTTTCCACTTTCCAGGTCAGAGACAAACTGAACTTGAGAGATTTTGCGGAAAGCAGATAGACTGCTGTTTTTCATTTCTGCTGGCTGCTTGCTATGCTGCTGTTCCAAGAGTATGGAATGGAAAGGGAAGAAAAAAAGGGGGAAATGTGGTGTGTGTGTTGGCTGTAGGTAGTAGCATGCAGCTAATAGTATGCTGCGAGCTGCCTGGTTCTTTCGACAGTGGGCAATGAAGAAATACACGGGCATACTTTGTGGGGTGGCTTGAGCTACACGGCAGAATAAAAAAGCTGAGAGTAGAAAAAAACAAGGCCAGAAAAGCAGTGAAAGAAAGGCAAGGAAGTGACGAGAAGCAAAGCTTTCTTTTTTCTCTGTATATTTTTTTTCTTTTCTTCTCTTTCGCATATCAACATTATTTTCAACGGGAAAGCAAAGCAAGCAGGCTTAAGCAATAGCAATGTTACCATTACCGCCATTGCCTTCACCACTGCTGTTGTTGACTGCCTGCCGCCGTTTTGATGGTTGGGACACTGAAGAAGAATGTGAAAAGATATTGGTGAACTTGCCTTGTTTCTCTTAGCCTCTCTCTCGTCTGCATTGACAGTGCTTTGTTCGGGGGCACTCTGTTCCAAACTTAAACTCGCTTAGCACTAGCAGAAGAAGAAGAAGAGAAAAAATTCGTTCTTCGTTTCATCTCTCTCTTTCTTCTTTCCTTTTTGGGTTCTTGTTCTTCGAAGAAGAAAAAAAGATATGCTGCTGAGAGTTGGCAAGCAAATGGGAGTAAAATGCTGCTGTGATCTCCAATGCCCCTGCTGTTGTTGAGCTCCATTTCTACTTACACAACTGCTGCTGCTGCTCTTAGTAGAAGTAGTAGTAGCCTTAAAAAGAGAGCTGTAATTGTGCAGTGTGCAATCAGAACATAGAAATAAGAATACAATATGTAGGTATATATATATTATTATTATTATTTGCACAAGTGCATTTTATATGCGTGCGGAACCGACATGATATATATATAAATATATAGTTTTTGTGGAGGGAAAGCAGTGCTTTTTTAGGTACGTGCGCAGCAATATCAAATTTTCCTAGTGGTAGTCGTCGTGGTGGTCATCAATATATAGCAAGAGCAAAACCGGGTGAGAGAGAGTTGAGCAGAGTGAGAGGAAGTTCTACTAGAGAGCCAAGCCAGAAAACTGGAATCAACAACGATAAGAAGAGAAGAAAAAAAATGTGAACCACGTCACTTGATGCAGTTGAGGAAGCAGGAAAATGTAGGGCAAAACGCTTAATGTTTCGACTGGCGGTTGGTTGCTGATACGCTATACTATACAACAAGCTTGTGTAGGTAGTAGATTTGTGCATATATATGAAGGTAGGTAAAGAAGAAAAAAACTACCCATCATGGTAGTTTTTTTTTGCACTGCTTACTTACATGCATGAACGTTCTATAAACTAGAGTCCATGTTTGGGCAACGTATTTTTTATAACAGCAATTATCATATGTGCGATGTGAGGGTTCTCCATTTTGTTGATGCATGCCAAACTTCAGGTTAATAAAGGATCCAATTATTATGGATTATACGGCAAGTCTCAGCTGCTGCTGCTGGTACTGCTGTTGTTGTAGAGCTGATGCTACTACTGCTCCAGATTCTATATATATATTCAATTCAGTGTATATAATATTATGTATTATGTGAAGAACATCACGAGTAAAAGCATGGTGATGGTGGTGGTGGTGATGATGATGATGTCGGCAAAAGCCGCATGATGACTTGGGATAACGACTTAAACATTCCTTTTTACAGTTTTTAGCTGGGATCCTTTTAAATAAGCTCAAGTTACTTGTACATAAAGTAAATACACTTTGTTTTTGTGGTTGGCCATAATAGCTTACACACCACGAGGATGATCAGGAGGATGATACAAGATAGAGGATAAGCCTATATGGAATAATAGGTGAATGCTATAATATACAGTATACATACATGCATATGCACATGTTACAATAGCCTTGCTTTTTTTACCGCTGTTGGTGGTGGTGGCGGTAATGGTACCATTTACCGGGTAATGCAATGAGAGAAAACTGTATTATGTTCCTTAAACTGGATCTTGTAAAAGCATACATTCACTTTGTTTTCTTTAGAGTAAAAGTTTGAAGGGAATTTTTGTTTAAAAAAATAAAATAAACCAAAGACTTTATTTTCTATAATACTTTCAACAATATAAGGTACACGTTGGGTAGTCAATTATGTTGATTTAGTTTAGATTATTGGTTATGTAATAATTGCAGCATAAAATACTAACATTGTAGACATTTTATTTTTAAAAATCCGAGAAATGTGATTTTATTAAAAAAATATAACCAAAAAGATTACATTATACGTAAATTACGGAACATAATATTCATTATGATGATTACAGCTTTGTTATAAAGTTTTGAAAAAAATAGTGATAGTTTTTACTTTGAAATTTTAGACAAATAAATGGACAAGGAAAATTTGGATACTTTCTGCTTTGTCATTCTACAACTTAGTTAGTGTACCTACTCGTAGACAAATAACACAGTCGTTAACTGACTGCTCAGAAAGAAAACATTTTTATAAAACATTTTAGTGGTCATTTGCAGTTCCACGATAGATAAACTTTCTAGTTTCTAAAACAAATTTTCGAGTGAGCTTCATTTAACAATACAATTTCATACATTTGTCGATTGATAAATCTCTAACATCAATTACCAATGAACTATAAAGGGCTTGGAAAATCTGAAGAAGTTCAGTTTGTGGATATTTAAAAAATAGTTTTAAACGGTTAAAACATCTTTCATAAAAATTTCATTTCAAAATATTAGCATAGCTTTACTCAATGATTATGTAGTACCTTTCTCGGTTTGCCATGCATCTCAAATAATTATTATTTTGTCTTCTTCAATTCACCTTTTTATAATAAAGACAGCAACAATGAAGATTGATGCTGTAATGACAAATGTGTTTTTCTATCTTATATCTGCTTATATCTATCAGTTAAAATACCTAATCTCCCTCTAGTTAAAAAATGTAAAGTCATTGTGTATTATCGAATGCCTGTAAAAAAATTCCTGTCTTCATTTCCCTTCTTTATAATGCTTTATTATCGTAACTTTTCTTTCTTTAAGCTTCTTCCTCTCAAAAAATAACATTATTACTATTAGCATTAGCGCTGCATTTTGCACAGTGTGGCAACATCATTACATTATTATATTACCCAAGAAGAAAACAGCCTACCGGATTAAATGACAATGAAAAACGAACAACGGACGCTGGTTTGGCTGCTGTCGCTGTTATTTCCTTTTAAAACATAATGAAATTATTTTAGAATCACGCTCCTTCTATACAACATTATTACTGTTTAAAAAAACCTGTATACAATAAGGTTATATAGGTAAATGAACACTGTATAATAAGCGTAGGTTATACATAATATGTGTTTAAGCACAAGAAAATGTATTTTTTCCTCTTTCCTCTCTCATTTCATACCTCTCTTTTCTTCTTCTTCTTTCGCTTCATCCCTTCTCCAGTTTCTCCACAATTTTCCTCTAAACACAGGTTTAAGTTTTCTTCCTCCTCCAAACACAATAACACTGTATTTAAGTAATGAAGTTTGGAGACAAGTGACTTTGGATGGAGCAACCTTCTCTCTCTCCCTCTCTCTCTATTATTTGGTTGCTGCTGCTCATACTGCTGCATAGTAGTGGTAAATGTGGTTGTCGCCAGCTATCACTAACTAAAAAAGGCCTTCAATCCAAAAGTGTGTGTATGTGTTTAAGTTCATATAACTCTGCATTTTCTTTCCAGAGAGAGAGTTTTCCACCACCAACAACCATTCAATCTTGGGTTATTCAATTTAGCTTGGGGAAAGAAAATATAGACTAGAATCCAAATCCAACCATCCATATAGTAGTAGTCGTAGTATTAGCACATGCATATTTTTGGTAACCACCATCCATCCAGCCATCCATAAATACACAAGTGCATAGCTTTATATAATAAAACAAAAAATGTTATAACTTTATATATACGAACTTCATAGCTGTATAAATACGTATGTAATTCTATACCCCTTTTGTTCACTCGCAACGATGATAGACGAAATAGATATTTTCTTTCAATGGAATCCTCTTTTGCATTACCGTACTAACCGTAATAATGATTTGCATATCTTCGTAAATACTTCCAATAATAATACTACCGTTTCCCTCTTTTCTCTTACTTTTACCACTAACCCACCATCACCATCGTACAGCATCTCCTCCTCTTCGTCTACATATCTATTCCTCCACTGTTGCAGTTTCTGATGCTTCAGTACGTAGTAGTAGTGTGGCAATAGCACAAAATACTTTGCCAGATAAATAGATGTTATGAAGAGGAAAGATAGAGGAATAAAGTGTGTAAAAGTAAAAGAGAGAGAGAACTGTAAGAGTTGAGTGGAGTTGTGCCGTCATAATATAATCTCATGGAATCTCCTCCGACACTTTACCTAATATCCCATCAACCTTTATGATTGGATTTCTCCTGGATGGAATAACGAGTCATAACTCTTGTACAAAACTGTTCTCTAATGTGTACATCCATTCTACAGTCGCTCTCCCTCTCTCTATATAGACATATATATTTATATACAAAATTATTTTCGTTTTTACATAGAAAAACGCTTCCAGGAGTATTATGAATTATAGCAAAGATTGTATATTATACACACACTTGTAATATTTATACATACATAATATGCGTAAATCTGTCGTTATTATCGTTGTATTTCACAAGAGGAGCAGAGGAGTGTGCGGGGTGAGTGAGAGAGTGAGAGAAATATAGTGCATTGAAAATTTTCCCCACTGCCTTCCTCTCTCTCTCTCTCTCTCTACTTGATTTAACATTATTACTTATCCCTTTCTCTTCATCTCCACTTGTCTCTTGCATTTTTTTTCTTCTCTACCTCTTTACCACAAAATGTTTCTTGGCTGCTTTTGAAACTTGAGTGAGCTGAAATCTATAAATGCCATATACTGCTCTGCTGTTGCTACACATTGATGCTGTTACGTAATGCGGTTTAATGTAATACTCCAAGGAATAATAGTGAGTGTACTTAACTATGCAATTTGCCAAGATGAACTGGTTCGTTCGAAAAGGCGTTGAGTTACAAGTACATACCTATATATACATATATATATATATTCATATGTCGTATATGTTTGTATAATAATAATAATGGTTTTAATATTGAATGCAATCCTCTTCTTCTTCTAAAATGTAATAACAACATTCATTGTGCCCAAAATACGACGGAGATTTTACACTGTGTATTTTATGACATCTATTGAAAGTTTGAAATGGTTATGCGACAACGTTATAACGGATGTAAATTTTTTTTCAAAGAAAATAGCATAATATAATAAAAATGGCAGTGGTAGTAGTAGATGGCTAAACGGAGGAAAGGGGGTTGGTTGGTTGTTCAACATAGCTTAGGTAATGTAATCAAAAGTGTTGGATATAATAATTCGATTGCATCATTATCGCACTAAACATCAACTCAACGTTTTGTCTTGTTCTTGAAAGCTTTTCTACAATAATAATTCGTTACGTGCCTATTCCACTTTAGTCGTCATTTATTAAAACCAAATTACAAATCGCATCATCAATTAAGATGTTCTTACTCTGTCAGGTTTTTAATTTTAATTCAAAAAAATATTTTATGTTTTTAACACAATAAAATAATATGCTGTTTTCTTTATCAAAAAGGTACTCTATAAAGTTTCCATTAAACGTTGAAACTACAATTACCTGAAATTGCAAATTGTTTGCACGACATTCTATATATATGTGTGTCATGGCTTATTTTAATCCCCATTCCTTTCAGTCCATCAGTTCAGAAAGGAGTTCCTGAAGCAGTTACATAACTTGTTCTTTCTTTTCCGCTACCCTTCATCCAACTTTTATCATTTTACTTTATCCAAACATAAACATCCGCATTTTTTCATATTTACTTTATTTTTTTAGTAAAACTACACAGCTATAGTATGCAAACTGCATTGGTAATTTTTTGTCGTCCTGCAAAAAAAATTCAATATATTCTTCCTTTTTCTCTCTCTTTCTTTCTTCTTTGACTCTTTCCCTTTTCTTTCAACTTACTTCCACTTTTTTTATCATTCACAAAATTGTAGGAATATTTTTATGTAATTCCTATCCAGTCAACAGGAAAATACTGTCTTGTGTATACATGTATATTATTCTTCTTCTTCTTCTTCTTCTGTACTGTACATAATAATTCTCTAGTAGCAGCAGCATGTTCACCAGTACATACATCTATATTATACACTCATGTACATATGCATGTCCAATATTTTCTCAAGAAAGAAACCAATTCTACCAAGAATAATATTTAGCCTTGTGTCTAGCAAGAAGAGTTTCCTTTTTGTGTCACAGAATATAACACATTACATTACACTACAGAAATTCTCTTCTTCTTCTTCTTTTTTTTGACACGACTCTAATTTTTTGTCCCTCTCGAACCAAAAGGGCTACTACCACCACTACTACTACCTCCTCTCGTATCATATCATTCGTATCGGTAATAATAATATTACTAAGTGCTGCATGCACATAAAAATATCCATATGTTATGTGCATTACATGACATGCATACTACATTGCTGCTTCTTTCTCCAAAGAATATTTTTTCCAAAGAATCTCTCATGTCCTATGTTCTCTACTTTCACATGACCATGGTGGTACTATATACTCTGTGCTAACTTTCATAGCCTTCATAACATAAAATTGCACGCTTCTTCTTTTTTTCTTCTTTTTTTTCTCATCTCACATGATCAGACCGGATACGTGTATATTATTGTACATCTTCCAAGAAATTGTGTCCATTTTTGCTCTAGTCATTTTCAGTTTCGCTTTTTGCATTCGTGCATGGAAAAGGTTAGTCAGCGAAAGAGAGAGAGAGAGAGATGGAGAGACTAATAATGCCTATCTGAAACAAATGTATCCGAAAAAGAAAAAAAATAGTCATGCAATTTTATGCGAGATCATGTTACATCATATCATGACGACGACGACGACGATGATGATGATGATCACGATGACTATTGTGTATAACTTTCTTTTATTGCTGCACGAATCGCTTTCTCCAACATTCCATCTTTTTTTAGCAGAAAAAAAGAGAAATAGTACAGGAAGAGAGCCTCACGAAGACACAATGAAAAAAGGAAGTACGTACAGTATGTAGAAAAGCTAGAGAGAGAAAGAGAGAGAGAGAGAGGAGGATGCATTGTCTACATTTCTCCTTTTGTCGTTTCCCTTCATTCATTCTCTCCTTCTCGTTTCGTTTTGCCATTTTCATGTTTCCTTTTATTTTATTTTTTCCCTTGTTCGGAAACGCGCACTACATTCTACTACTACTTTAGAGAGAAGACGACGTTTGGCTATAATATAACGATGATGATGACGATGATATGACGATAACGCTGATGCTGATACGATTCTCGAAAAAAACTAAATACTGGTGAGAACGTGCAGCACGGTGTGAGTGTGTATACACTTGGGATTTGAAATGAAGTATTTTATGCTTTAGTTTTATTTTTTTCATATTTTTTTAGAGAAAGAATATTATACCAGTAGCAGGAGCAGCAGTACAGCAAAAGCAGGTTCACACGTGCAGTAGGTATCGTTCTTTTTTTTCCTTCTGCCGTTGTACTATACGCTTGGTACACTCATGAGCGTTTTACTATGCTACCTGAATTTCAATTTCAGTAAAATTTATAGTCCCTCGGCTGATGACAAGGATGCAACCCTGTGAAGAGATATATTGCAGATAAATTCCATTCAAATGTGATACGACGTGTGTGTGTGTGTGCAATGGTATAGCTTGGCTGAAGGGAAAAGAAGCTACCGTGCATGCATGCACGGGATAAAAATGTATAAATGCGGGTGGAATTGTATTTTTATTCTTTCTTTTCCTTACAAACGCTTTTTTCTCCTCTCATTCTGATTTCGACTATATTCCTAGGAAATAATCTGTACAAAGAAGAATAGATGAGTTTTGGTAGGTGGTTCTAACTTGTTTGTTGGGGCTTTTCCATCAGCTACGCTCAAAAGTCAAAACAGACGTATTGCTTGTTGTTATTATTATTATTATGAGCAATAGCTTCTTTTTCATTCAAGTTATTCCATGAAAGTAACAAAATGAAATGTTGAAAAAGTATGTAATTTGTACAGAGATAACCTCTGATGATTAAAATTCTAAAATTTAACGTTGGAGTGCAATCTCTCTGGTCGTAACATTCGTTGGCTGATAAATAGAATTATTTCATTTTGAAATGATGAAATGAAAGCCAATGTTTTAGGACGTAGAGCTAGTAGAGCTGTTGAAATAAGGCTCAAATAATGCCGCATTTATTTCCCAAACGCAAAATACGATTGACATGCAATTAACCGGAGATGTACAGATTTTGAAATCTTTTGTTTTCAATCTAACCTTTATTAATTTGCCTATAATCTCTCTTCAGTAACTTCTTGATACACACCCAAGTCTCCCAAAATTTCTTGATAGGAAATAATGGCAGAAAAAAGTCCCAAAATGAGCCAACAGAGATGACAAACCAAGTACCAGTGATTCCACCATCAACATTAGTGATTAAGATACCAATATTACTGAAGATGGTCCACCTGTTGGAAAACAGCTCAGTTGACACTAACGGAAACTCTGCTGCTGTTGCTGCTTCAGCTTACACTTCCGTCCACTGACGAAGAATCTCAGTCAATGGCATTCAACGTAGAGGCGGAGTTTTAAAAGTAGGATTAGAAACTCTGACGATGAACGGACGTTAATTATTAAAAATAAAAAATAATAATGGTTTAAATAAACAATCTTGCTGATGATAATACAATACCGATAATTCAATCTTGATGATACAAAACAACATTTTGGACTTTATACATATATATTTTTTAAATACAAAATATTAGTTTATTTTCTGTGCATCAGTCATAATAATACTTAGACTCAACTAGTGGCTACAGCAATACATCACGTTACAGGTAGTATTACTAGACAATGTTTTGAAGTCATTCAATGCTGCTGCAAGTCTTTCAACTGACGTTGTATAATAAATAACTTCTGGTTTGTTGAAACTCATTCAAACGTCATAAAAGTTTCTAGACGGCTGCTTGATGGAATGTGTCGATTTTTGCTTCAAAAGAAAAGGTTGATGTACTATGTATTTTTAAGCATAGCCGTACGTACAACACATGCATTGCATAAAAAATCATTTAGGTTGTACTACTATCAGAAAATAATTAGCATGCAAATTACCTAAACCGCTGTAGATTGCAAAGCAGCCGTCCTGCCAATAATGATGTAAGCGTAATAATAATAAATTAGAATAAATAATTTGGTCAATGCCAGTTCACACTTGTTTGCTGTCAAAACATGTTCCATGTTTGTATATGGTAGTGAGATAAATAATAGAAAACAAGTACAGAAACAAAACCAAAATATTCGCATCATTTTTTTAAAATTTAAGNGATGTAAGCGTAATAATAATAAATTAGAATAAATAATTTGGTCAATGCCAGTTCACACTTGTTTGCTGTCAAAACATGTTCATATTTGTATATGGTAGTGAGATAAATAATAGAAAACAGGTCCAGAAACAAAACCAAAATATTCGCATCATTTTTTTAAAATTTAAGAAATTCTAAGTTGACGTAATGCAAAAATTTTCAAAATGTGAGAAAAAATAAATACGATTTTTAAAATTATATCAAAATAAGCATAAAAGTTTTACATGTTTTTGTATCTACTTCTTTATAAAGATTATGGAAAAATGGGGCGAAATTATCTCTATACTTTTGTCATAATCTTACCGTCATTATTTCATGTGAGTTGTGAGCTACATTTACAAGAAGATGACAGCACAGTTGAATTAACGGAATTGCCTGAAAATAGTAATAATCAAGCTGATGCTACTGCAGATAAAGTTCACTCCAGACAAAAACGATACGTTTACATTAACACACAGTCACCGGTTGATATTGGTAAAAAGAAAATAAAAACTAAAATGATTTAAATCCAAAAAAGGTTTGCAAATTTAATTTATTCATTTTTTTCTACAAATTTTTGAAGGTTTCCTAATTGTTGTTCCGTACACCTTTGCATTGCCAACATTTAACCTGCAGACTTCCCGACGTCTTAAAAGATCAATTGAAATGGAAAAGGAGCAACTAGCCAATCTTACAGCAGAAGAAATTTTACCTAGTGATTCATATGACGAGCCAGCATACGCCATTGAGCTTGGGAAGATGAATACTTATTTTACAATTTTAGGCGTAAAATATTACATTTATAATTTTAAATATTTCAAGATATCATGCAAATTTAATTTTGGAATGTTATTTTTATACTTGTCAATAACTTATCAATATTGCCATTTTGATAGGTTGATGAAGACATATGCCAGCAACGGTTAATTTGCGAAATATTTACAGATCCAGACAATCACAAGCCACTCAGCGATATGTTTGCCAAGAAGTTGACGTAAGCTATATTTTCATATTCACCAATTTAACTACTTATCTTGAATAATTTATTTAGTAAATATTGGCATTAATTCTACATCTAGAGTTGATCACGGTCCAGTTGCTGAAAAGTACAGCAGTCGATACTATCGTTATACTCGTGC
>JAHZMT010003822.1:0-10572 GCA_027743785.1 Sinhomidia bicolor
AGAGAGAGAAAAATAATGACTGTGAGGAGAAAAAAAGCAAAAGAAGAAACGTTGAACTGCGATTGCTGCTGTTGTCTGACATTTAAAGTACAGCATCAGAAAAACAACAACGTCAACTCATCATGCATCATCGTCGTCGTCGTCATCACCAATAACATGAAAAAACACAACGCGTAAACACGTTAGGAGAGAACAACACCACATTTTTTTAAAACTTCTGCGCTGTTCAGAAAAACTGAAAAAAAATCATGTTTGTCCACTTCCACTTATCATCATCATCATCATGGAATAATAGAAAGGCAGGCTAGAGATGATATTAAGTATACAAAAAAACCAGAGAGATGATCATGATGACATTGCATACACAAGGAATATTATTATTATTATTATTCTGCAGGCAGAGGTTGCAGTTGTGCAAAAGCAACACAAGAAGCAGTAGTAGTAGTAGTAAAGGAGAATGAACGAAGGTAATAAAAAAAATATTGCATGGAAGATGGCAAAAAAAAATTTTGGAGAGGTTTTTTTGTTAGTCGTTTTGCTTAACTTTGTTCGTTGGTTCGGCATTACTCACTCCATTCTATAAAGTAGTTGCCACACACCAGCACCACCGCAGCAGAGAAAAACAGTCCAACTTCTTGTACTACGTAACATTCTCTCCTGTAGAAGCCGCAGCAGGAACATAGCAAAGCAAAAAGGACAACATAGAAAACAAGAGAGAGAGGTGGAGAGAGAGAGGTGAACGAACGGCAAAAACAGCAAAGAAATAATATGTACATACATAATAATAATAATAATAATGGCAATATAAGCTTATAGAAAGAAGTAGTGGCAAGCAGCAAAAACGTAATCATCCTCCTCTCGAACCACTACTAAAAAAACGATGAGTCGCTGCTTCTGTGCCGGTGCTGCTGCTATACAACCAGTGTATGTATATGTATGTATATACATGACTGGAATATTATTGCATACGCTCATATAATATTAATATTGCGTATTTATTTGCTCTTCAATATTTTTTTCCATACTTGCTGCTACGTAAAAACACACACACACACACGTGAGAGTAGCAGTGTGATTATTATTATATTTTTTGCACAAGGCATATCATCATAAACTGAAGCTAAGTAGTATAAAAGGTTCTGTATTTTTAGTTGGATAATGATAATGTGAGCATGGAGAGATGATTATGCGTACGGGACACGGCTAAAGAAAAGGCAAAAAAAACGCGAAAAAATATTGCAAGCTTATTGAACCGGGGAAGGGGGAGCGACTTTTGGGAGGACATAGAAGTAAACAAGAGTGGTACTATTTATACTATTTTTAAATAGGTACTTACACGGCACACATCACCCGCGCCGCTACTACACACAGTCAACAACATCATTATTACCATCGTCATCATCATTGACTGGATTATTACAAAAGCTGTACTGTAAACAGGAGTACCACCACCTTGTTCCTTATAGCTTTGCAGTTTGCTGCGCTGCTATAATAATTATTTTGAACTGAACGAACGGTGATGATGATGATGATGATATGATATTGCTGTGTAAACGTGCGCTGGTTTGAAGAGAGAAAGATGAGAAGAAAGAAAAGGGAAAAGTGAACGAACTTTTGTCGGTCGGTGGTAGATAGACAGATAGATAGGTATGCATGCATATGTAGTGTAGTAGTTACATGGCTTGCCGCGGAGTTTATTGGACCCGACGACGTATTATTGGATTGGATTGTTTGCTAAAGAGAACGAAAGAAAGGGAGAGGAGACGCCGCTACTATACGTAATCAACAACAGTTCATTGCTTTAAAGTTATTGGAAAAGGATATAAGGATATTGACTACTACATATTATTATGAACTTTTCTCCTTTTTTCATAATATCCATAACAGGATGAATGGATATTATTGGTCTGTAAAAAAATTTTGTTATTTAAAAAAAAGAGCTGGACATTGATAATTCAACTTTATTAACTGGCATGCATGGCATTGACTTTGTTTTTCGGTTTTTAGTCCTTGTCATTCTTTGATGGAAACATTAATATATAATGATCATATGTGCTCGTTTGCTTGCTTTGTTTTTCTCCTGATAAAATAAAAAAATAGTAGTAGTAATAATAATAATCTATTTGTTTGGTTAATTAATGTAGAGCACATCGTGGTCGTGCACATAATAATTTTCGGGGAGTGCAAATGAATAATAATGGCAGCAAGGCAATAATAATAATCATCATCAAAGGTAATAAGAATGTACTGCTATTATTACTATTTATTGTAAAGTACATTGAATAGCGGAAAAAAGAAGACAAGGCTTTTCATGTGTCCTTTCTCTTTGGTTGGTGGTCGTCGTCATCGTAGTAGTGTTGGTTCGTTCGTTCCGCGTCCGTCGTCCTCACGGACTTAGCATTGACTCGATATCAAATCGCAATGTCCATATCGCTTCCTTAAACATTAAACTTTGGGCACATGTACATTATCATCATCATCACATTCACGATACGCTGCCTGCGCTGCTGCTGCCATTTCCCACATTGATATGTTATGTACGTGTATGTAGGTATAGACATGGAAATATACAATGTTTCAAGTTAAGTTACTACTACTAAATTGTTGATGTTGTTGTCGCCATTAAATCGTCATTGTGTGTATATGCCTTTTTTTGACTGACTGATGGCATCATGGCATGGCATGCGTGGCGGTTTTGGAGCATTGCATTGCTGCTGCTAATACTTACATGCTGCAGCCAAGTCAAGTCAAAGCCAGAGCCAACAAGCTTTGTACGATTTTTGTTTTGTGAACAAGGTTATTACATTGGCTCTCAGTTATNTCTCAGTTATTATTACAAACAGAGCGTTTTGTACTATTATTTGCTCAGTGGTACTTGTAAACTGCGACGTAGGCATTTTCTTTCTCGTGTATAATAGAGAGGTGTACTCACTCAGACGACATGGCATTACATCATATCATTTCAGTTACGTTTTCCAAATAGCATTGGAAATGGAATATATACGGAACGCGGATATTTGTGCAAAATGAAAAAAAATGAAATATAAAAATAATTTTTTAATGTCACCATTATGTACAATAATAATATTATGATCTACTCATGTTACATACTACTTAGGCTAAATCATCATTATCATATACGGAGGTCTCTTTCTGGTGCAAAATGATTATGAAGGATTTACAGATCTATCTTCTTTCATGGACATTTCCTTCCACTACCAAAGTAGCTGTCAATTGGATAAAATACTATCTTGTTTAGCACACACACACACAAATATTTACATTTAGTACACTTTTACTAACTCTATCATCATCGTCATCTATTACTACTATTTAAATGGTGATCATTGTCGTCGTGAATGAGGATACATGGGTGTATGCAATGTGGTTTGGTTGGTGTGGTGGTATGGTCGTGTGCTCTGCTTGAGAGAGAGAGAGAGATATTAATAAAATGGATTGGCCATCATCATCTCATCTCATCTAAACTGGTGCTACTTTTCTTCGTCACATTTATCGCATATTACATTACATTACACGCAGTAAAGTAGCCTTTAAAGCTGCAGCAGCATGAAATGAAGTAGTGGTAGCTTTGCTTGCTTTTTGCCATGTCCTCGGCCTTGCCATTTGATAGAGGCTCAGAGAGAGAGAAGAGAAGAGATGAACAAGTTGTGGCAAAGGAATGTCATATAGACGCAGCAGCACATACACAACACTTGTTTCGTCGTGTCATCTCACACCATTCTCTCAAGTCAAGTCAAGATGATGATAATGATAATATTTTGACTTTTCATTTGGCTCTGCAGCTGCAGCAGCAGCGTTAGGGAGAGAGACGCTTTTTCCACTAATTTCCTGTAATAAACTCGACGATATACATATTATAAGAGTTCTTAGAATGAGGATGATGATGAGGGACATTGCATTGTTACATTATCACAAGCAGATTATTATATTTTTTTGGCGTGTCGTTCGTGTGTGGTTGGAATGGAAGTGAGAAGGATAAGCAGCACAAATGTGTAGTTGTGTGTGGATGTAAAATAAAAGGGAGAAGAGGATGACCTAAAGCCCAAAGGCTAAGTCTTGACTTGGTCTTGAGAGCTTCCCTTTCTTGCTTTGTCAAATTTGTAAATTGAATGTAAAGTAGATAATAATGGGTTATGTCAAAAATAAAGTGTACACACACATGCGAGTAATAGTAATATGCGAAAATGTGAGTTGTGTTGTGTGTAAGTACTTACCTACAATGCGTCGTCCTCTTATTTCATTTCGCTCCATCAACTAAATATCGCGTGCCATGAAATGTCCTCTAATTATTATTTTTATGTCAATGATGATGCTAAAGCTTATAGGTTTACTGCATACAGTAATAATGGACATTACTTCAGTGATGGTGATGTCGGTGACAATGACAATGATACGTTTACCTAATTGAAAAAATAAAATATAAAAAGAATAATTTTTTTCTCTGTCTCTTTGTTGTTGTGTGTGTTGTCGTTGTCATCATGCTGTATGCACATATTTGGCAGTTGTTTAATGATTATTACCAATTGGGAGATATACGTATGGAGGCTGACCCCGAAAAGTGACCTTTTCTGTAGGTAAAATTAGCTGTTAAATTAAATATACATTACTTCCAATCCAATAATACAAGCGCTAGCTATAAGCTATGGTGTGCTGGCTGTGGTGAAGACCACGATGATGATGATGATGATGATATATTATGTATATAATAGATGATACTTGTTCTAATCAGCACATTTCGTGGTAAAAATAAATGCCTGCTTACTCATGTCCAACTTATTATTATTATCGCTATATGTAGTGGTTGCATGGTTGTACAAGAACAAGCTGATGAAAATGTAGTTTTGTGTCACTTTTACACAGACAGACAGCTCAGCTCTATTTTGCTGTTTACAGAGTTGTTATATAGGCCATCATAGGATGAACGCTGCTTTGTAATAAAACTGGAGCATGTTACATTTTATTATAATAGTTATTGGTAAATAGAAGAGAGAGAAAGAGAGAAAATTAAAAGGAAATTAACGGGATTTTTTCTTTTTCTTTGAAAAAAGGTTTGGCTTGCTTTTATTCTTCTTTGCTACGTCATTCCTTGAAAACGGTAAACGTTTTCTTACAAAGCTTGTCTTGTGCTGCTTACTCTTCTGTTTTCTGGGAAATCAATCCTCAATCCAGTTTTAAGCAGCAAACCAAATTTAGTAAAACCAATAAAGTATTGGCTAGCTTGACTGACTGCTTCTGCTGCGTTATCCCCCAGCCTTCACTCAAATATTTACGTAAAGTTATGTAAGAAAGAAGAATGAGAAAGAGAAAATGGAGATAAAGTGGCCTGGTTGGCCCTGGCCTGCTCTCCTCTTTCTGGATCTGGTGAACCGATTTTCATTTTGTGTGTTTCATCTCTATCTCTTTCTGCTTCTTACCCTGTTTCTTTTTCTAGTGTTGAAGGTCATTGGACAGATGGGACGTAGTAGTATGTAGAGTATATACATAGATTGGAGAATAATCAATTGGGAAATGTGTGTTAAATGAAGAAAAGCAAAAATGTTTCAAATTTTTCTTGAGTCTATTTATAAATTTTTATTAGGGCTACGGTACAATAATTATTTGTACTGAGAAAAGAGCTTTCTTAGATTGTTATGAATGAACCAGAAAATGCATAACGGAACAATATCAACAGCAAACGAGCTTATTATATTATACACAGTGAAATGGGGTTGCGATAACGGTGGTGGTGGTGGTACCCTTCTTACTACAACAATTAACTAGAGAGTCCTTGAAGCATCTTTTTTTGGTTCTGTTTATAGCATCTGTCCTTTTTTCCATAAGTTATTATATGATGCAATAATGTTACGTGGAGTTAAAAAACGGCATCATCGGTGTATTCTAAAAAAATGCTGTATGTATGCATGTAGTTGTTTGTTGTGTGTGTGTAAGTGTGTTTATTAAGATTGGCTGCCTTATTGAAAGGAAGGATATGGACAAGGTCACAGGGCGGATTTTTTTGAAAAAGTAGTGCATGCATTTTTTTTAGTACAAGTAGCACACATATATTTCATTATGAAAGGAAACAGAAGAGGGGACTCCTGGTTCAGTTGTTGTTGTTGTTCCCTCTTCTCTCAGTAGGATTTTTTTTATTTGGTAGAGTTGTCTCTATGTGTCCCGTGTTAGGTATTTTAAGGAGGAAAGTGGCGGTTGTTCTGCTTCTCAGAAAAGGAGAAGGATAGAAAAAGAAAAGAGCAGCATGCAGTAGCAGCAGCAGCAAGGCTGTATTTTTAGAGCTGTTGCCTACTACTGCACACACACGACGATGATATTATTAGGTAGGTAGAATACGTGGTAAAAAGCGATTATGACAACCATGATGACTTGAACTAGATAGCAAGTAATCCAGAAGGGGTGGATTATAGGTAGGTAGAGAGAGAGAGAGAGAGATAGATAGCATTTTGGTGCAAGGCGCTAGATCTGCTGCTGATGATGACGAGTAGGTATGAAGGTCACTCTGTAAATCCAATTGAAATATATATAGAGGATGAAGAAGAAGAGCGTGGAATTGTTGATTATTTTGTTGAGTAGAATGGTGTATATATAGAACGGCACGTTTTATTAGGCTGTTTTTATCCAATTTGCTACATTTCCTGTGAGACTCGTTTTTTTATTCGGTGGAAAAAGAGAAGAGGAGGGAAAGGAGGAAAAGATGGATGTAACGTGTAATACAGAAACAAGAAAGAAAGAAAAGCAGGGATTGAAAATTTTCAATTGGGGAATAATAGAATATAAACGGACAAGTTGTGTGAGGAGCTGAAGATGAACACCTGGTGACACACAAGCATACATTTTTTTATTATTATATATATTCATGATAAACTATAAATACAGCTGGAAAAAAGGTCAAGGCTTGTGATGATGCTGCTGCTGTGTGCTACTAAACTGTGTGGTGTGCATAAAAATGGAATGTTTTTTTGCTAAATAAAAAAGTGTAAATGTAATAATGAGGATGGCAGCAGGGGACTTATGAATCATCACATCTTCTTCTGCTTTAAGCAGCAGCAGTGCAGTACACCCAGTGCCAAACGAAGAAGAAGAATGTGTGTTCATTTCAAACTTTTGAAATGAAGAAAGCGAAAAGGAGAAGCTGAGAAAAATAAGTTTCCCTTTTTTTGCGTCTCCTCTTCTGTCTGCTCTACAAAACGTATAGACGACTAGGCCGGTTGGTTGCAAGGAATACAAAATACTTTTGCTTAGGTAGCATATAGCTATTTTTTCTGAATGCTTACAAGACGGTGAATGTAAATACGTAATGTGTGTATTTTTTGAGGTGTTGTATTACACCAGCAGAAGCATCAACGTAAAAACAAAACTTTTTTTGAGGTCATCATTCCATCCATCCATCCAACATCCCGCAACTGAACACAAAAACGATGATGATGATGATGTTGCGATGATCCTTCTCAATGAAAATGAGAAGTGCTTGTTGTTGTGTTGCTCCTTCTATCAATAAAAACGACGACGGCTGTCAAACACATACTTAACTTATTATGCGATGCGTTCTCTTTTCTCTCTTCTCCGCCTTCGCCTCCACTACTGAACTACTCGTCGTCTTTACTGAATATGTAGGTCAAGAAGAAAAAAAAGTTTTTTTTTTCTTCTCACTTTTATTCTTGTTCAAAAAAAAGGTTTCAATGCTTTCGTTTTCCAGCAGCAGCGATAAAACAAGAGAGGCTGCTAGACAGGATGGGGATGGAACGGGGATGATGATGACGACAGAGGATGATAGTAGTAGGTTTCTCTTTTGTACTATTTTTTTAAAGGAAGGAAGCCAAGGTAGGCAACCTTTTTCGATTCAAAAAATTGGATTTGTATTACGGACTGACTTGACTGAGTCACTGAAAAGTCATCATCATCTTCTTGTTCAAAAATAGGCTGCTTGCTGTTAACTGTGGTGATGTGGTTAATAAAAGTCAAGTTTTTTTTTGTTTTTTTTTTAAATGGAACAAAATAGGGGGAGGATGTACATAGGTAGGTAGTAGGTAGTAGTTAAGGTATATGCATATTATGTACCTATAAAAAGATACAGTATATTTTTTATTGAGATGATGATGTTGGTCTGTAATATGTATGTGTAGATATTAAATTTACTAGAAAAATAATACGGCTTGACGGAGCACTTCCGTTTTCCCCGAGTTTGTAATTTATTTGAAGGGGACTTGAGAAGAAAAAAATAAGTGGGTTATGATGATAATAACAAGAGCTAAGCACTTTTGCTTTTATTTTCTAGTTCACACACGCACGCATCGCATCACTTGATGCATAAAAATGTGACTCATTTTATCCACGCATAGTAATAATAATCTCATACTAGTCGACTGCTCATCATCATCATCATCATTTTCCAGCAGCAGAGAGTTACTTTGTCTATAAAAAAAATCCGCTGGAATGGACGGATGTTGATGTGCTGCTGAGCTGTGTGTGCCCGATTTTTTTGCGTTGGCGTTCCATTATACAATTCGTTTTTGGAACCTGAATTGATTTTTGAACTGAGCGTTGCTTAAATTGAGATTTGTTTACAAGTTTGCTGTAGAGATGTGTAAAATGTGTGTAGTGAATGGGATTACACGCCCCCGCAGCAGCAGCAGTATCACGGTAAAAATTGTATCCGTCCGTGTTTGCGTGCCACTTTGCCATTACACCACCACCACCAGAGAGTACTACTATTATTCATGGAAAGAAACGCTGTTGTTATACCGTTACCGTTGCACTACTGCAGGTTATATACATTTTTCTTGTAAGTCCGTAGGTGTTCCTCTCTTCTTCTCTCTATCTTGCTGACTTTATTGCTGCTACTTGGCTTTGCTTTTTTTGTACTACCAAAAAGGCTAAGGCATTGAGCACGAGGAATGCATGGCATCATCATCACATGCATCAGCAGCAGCAGCAAGGCAAAAGGATTGACTCGTTTTTGAGAGTGAAGGAAAGGAAGAGGATGTGGATGCGCCTTGGCCTGACTTTGGTCTTTTTTCTTGGTCGACTTGTCTTCTTATTTATATTTTGATATGTGTAAGGTGCTGTTGCTGTACTCTTTGACTCTGATACGATATGATGACGATGTGCAATGCAGCAGCAGCAGCATCAATGGAATAATAGATAAAAAGTGTAAATATTCATCATCATCGCTGCTCTTTGCTGCTTATACTTGCTCCATCAACATCAATAATATATTTATCCTCACATTCATCTCTTCTCTCTCTTCTTATCTCTCGTTCTTCTGAATGAAATGGCTTTGGTTTGGAGTGTACAACGTGTATGCTATTTTTGCATGGCGCAGTGCAGTCAGTCAGTAAGCAGAGATGATGATGATGGGTCCTTGTCATCCTTTTTTATTAACAACAGCGTGCCACACGTTGCTTGCTGCTGCTGTTGCAAACTTTACACATTTTTTTTTCAGCTTGGCAGAAAAAAAATCACAGCAGAACAGAGTATTAGTAGGTATGTTTATTTTTATTTATTTAATCTTTTTGGCTGCTTCTGTTTCTTTCAATGTCCATTGATTTGATCATGATGGCACTGAGCATGGCAGGGGCAGGCTGAACACTAGAGGACAACAGACAGCAGTCGTCGTAGTCGTCATCATCATCATCATCATCCACGACCAAGACGACGAGCAGTAGAAACGTCAAATGAACGAGCAAGATCAAGTGAAACAATTATGTGCGTTTTTTTCTTCTTTCTGCACACTTTAATTTAACACTGAGTCGTGATGGCTCATGTAAACCAAACCACGCGTCCTAGACAGGCGGGAGGACGGAGGTCGTAATTAATATCTTCTTATGTGCATACTATTATTATTATTACCTTTCATGTAAACAGTACGACTACTACTACTGCGTTTGAATTTTGTAACATTGTCAAAAAATGGTGTACACCCAAAATTAAAAAAAAATATATAAAAAAAATTTAACGAACATGTGTACGAGTTATGTCAAGTGACAAAAAAACAATTTTGAAGAACATGCAAACTGTATATAAAAAAAGAGATTCCTTGGAAAACCGGATGATGATGATAATGATGACGATGACGTCGCGAGGATGCTGTGCTGCGGGTTCATTTCAAGGAATAATAGATAGAGTTTTTGGAAGGAGAAAAATATTTAGTAGAAACAAAAATACGCAGCGGAAGTAAGTAGGCCGTTATTTTAACCGCTAAAAAAGAGCATGTAATTTGTTTATTTTTCTATGAAAACTGGGCTTTGGTTTGTATAAAAAAATATAAATGTTTTTGAAGCGCAAAAAAAAAAAGAAATAAAATTCTTGGTAAAAAAAGAGAACAAAGTATGCATGTGTGCTTACTTACTTTCGAGTTCCTTCCGTTTCATTGAAAATAAAAAATAAAAACGTTACGTGAAGAAAAAACAGTCAAACGCGCAATAAGTAAACAAGGCTTTTTATGTCACCTTTACGCCAAAAAAAGTCAGTCAGATCAACAGTCATCAGTATCAGTATTGTTGCTGCTTAAGAATGGCATGCAACATGCATATATGCATGGCATTCAATTTTCTTTTG